>JACCGJ010014471.1:0-39982 GCA_013407085.1 Atriophallophorus winterbourni
ATTACCAGATTTCAAACGAGGGATAATAACCGAGTGTTTCCAATGAGTTGGAAAGATTCCGGATTTGAGAGAAATATTAAAAAGATTTAATAAGAGTAAGTCAAAAACTACACTGCTGTTGTGTAAGATGGCTGATATAAAACCTACACCATCGGGCATGTAAGAAATTTTACTTCGACGGGAAATATCTTTTACTCCTTTTAAAGTCAAAGTAAAGGAGTATTTAGGGAAACGCTTTTTTTTGCCGGTGGATGGTAAATGTTATTATTAAATGAGTTGCTGAAGAATGAAGAGAAAGCCTGACTTATTGTGGGCGGGTCAGTAGTGACTACATCCTTATTATCTTTTTGATAAATAATTGAAGAAATTTCACGTTTAAATGAGATACATCTATTCTTCGCAAGACAATTCAAAGACATAGTCTTTGAGTCACTGCCTAAAGCCTTTCTTTTTTGACGCTCTATTAGGCGAGTATTAATACCTGGGAGAGAGTTACATTTCTCATGTCGGCGTATAACAGAGAAGAAATCAAACTTATGATTCGCAGAAGTAGAGAGACGAGCAATCTTTTTTCGAGAAGGGTTATGGGGTTATGTTTACTTCTTCTTATATGAGAGGTAGACGAACTCCGAAGGCATGCTAAGAGGTTATCATGGAAAATCGAAGAAATACGATTAAAGTCTGAAGAAAGAAAAATTCAGTCCAGTCGTTGTCTCTAAGAAGATTCGAAAACTTAATCCAGTTGATATAAATTTTCTCTTCATTGTGAATATATGCCGGCTTCCGAAAAAGGCGCAGAACGCGAGTGACCATATTGTGGTCGCAACCGGGCAGTGAAGCTAAAATTTCAACGTTGCTAAGATCAGTACCTAGAGTGAAGATCAGGTCAAAATGCTGGATAGTCTTGTAGGCTTACTCACAGATTATGTGAAATCTAAAAGATTAATCGTTTTATCGAATGCTGAAAATTAATTAGAAATGTGGGGGTATTTCCAGCTGATGCATGGCATTTTGAAATCTCCAGCAATAATTTTGTTGCTGAGAGGGGCAATGGATGCCTCAGTAAAGACATTTATAAGCTTATTAATAGTGAGTGTGGAAGGAGATGGTGGGTTATAGATGCACCCTATGAGAGCATCAAGAGAGGGTATGGTTATCCAAATTGAGTCATCTAGATCTTCTAACATATGAGAACTGTATATTTCTGCCGGAAAATCTGTATTAACATAAATGAGAATACCACCACCACGGGTGTGGGTGCGGTCCTTACGAAACATAAAATAGTTTGCTAGTTCAAGTGAAACGTTTGGAACGTCATATGATGTCCACGTCTCTGTGATGAGAACTATCTCGGACGGGTTTGAGATCAAGAAATGTTGAAGGGTAAAAAGCTTAGAGATAATCGACCGTGCATTAAATAATAGAAGGTTAATTTTAGGATACTTAAAATGTGTAACTGAAAGTGATTTAAATGAGTGGTCTAAAATTGATGGTGTTAATATAAGTAAGGGTTTTGGTAATAAAGAGTAAAATTTTGCTGAGGAAAATTTTGCATCGGTATATACCTAGTTTGAAAAGGATCTAGGTACGTATTAAACGGGCTCCCGTTCATAAAGGGACGCTGATCTAGGGTACTCGACGCGTATTGAAGTGGAAAATGGTAGGGTCTTGAAGAAGGATAGTGAGTACGTGAATGCTTAGGAAAGAAAGGACTATGGGAAGGAATAATTGGGCCAAATGGGTCAGATGTGACCAGGAATTGCCTATTGACAGGGTGATAAGTGTATAAACCATGATGTGTTTTATATTCATCAAAGTTTCGCTTGGCTCTATGCATACTATTGATGTGTGGTCCACCTCGAAGTAGTGGCGAATTTGTCTTGAATACAGGGAGCACGAGGTTTTTAGTAAATTTACCTGACGATCGAGCTGCGGGGCGTACATCTGCAGTGACCGTTTTAACAGTGGTGAGATTACATTCATGGGCAGGAGTTGTGGTATCAATGTATAAATTAGGTTGAGCTATACAGGGGATGGTACCTGAAGTTGGTATATCATCATAAGCTGAGGCTCGGGGTATAGATGTTGATGTGGAATTATCAACGACAATATCTAGGTCTATTAAATTGGGGATAACTGTTGAGGGTTTTGCTACGTTGCGACGCTTGGGAAGGCATTTACGTTGTAAGGGTGTGCTGTCTGGCTTGATCAACACATTGGAAAATTAAGGCAAAGATTTTAAAACACGTTGATTATTAAGTATATGTAACGCATAATTTTCGTTAACACATTTTAATAATATCGGGGCACAACTGCTGTTAGAAGGCTTTCTGAGCCTAATTACAGATAGGGGGAGGCCATATCGAGACATTACTGTCTTTTTAAGGTCCACTTAAGGTTATCTATCGCCTACATTAAGAAGAATAATGTTTTTAGCACGGTTCCGACGCTGCTCAATTTCTGAGGTCAGCGACACTATGAATCGACCCGTTTGTTGAAGTAGATCAGAGTCTAACACTTAACTAGGGTCAAGAAGGATAGCTAGTGGTTCTTATATACTGCAAATTTTAGAAACCGTGGACAGCTTATCCGCGACTGATCCAATCTTGTTTTCTAGGTTCCGTACAGTGGACAGAACCGTGGGCAAATTTCCATCAAGAACCACCGAACATTTTTCAATTGAGATGTAGTTCGGTGTGTTGCTCTTGAAGATTTCGATAGCTTGTAATGAGGCATATCGACAGTATAAATATAAGTATGTGTTGTGCAGATAAAAGACTTGCAAAAATTTCGAACACCGCGAGTTTTATCATCGCATACGACGAGGATACCAAAGAACAAGGAACCAACTTCCGCAGTATTGGGTGATCCTTGGAAGCTTTCCACCGACAGAAATTTTGTACGCTCGATTGGCTTATCAGCCATTTACAGTACTGTGCCAACAGAACTGAAATAAACTGAAATGAACTAGTTCACTCGTTGACATTGCCGCCTGGTTTGAATTTTGTTTCCACGCTGCTCAAATTTTTTAAATTCATTACTTTTGTGAGTTCATCGATTAAATATGCGAAGTGATACAAGAAGCTTCAAGAAAAGGTTTCAAGAGGTTTAGAGTGCGAAGTGTGCCTGCGTTTGGCATATCCTAAATGCTCTGGACTGTCGTCAGCTCAACTTAAGTTTTATGCTGCCCATCGGTGAATTACATGGCTATGCGCTGACTGTATGAAGTCCGTAGGAACTTCGGTTGAGGAGCGTAAGCGTCTTGATGAACGAAAGCGTTATCCTCCACATTTGTCTCCCAAGCCCAAAACTGTTGCAGAAGTAGCTAGGTCTGTGGTCCCGTCTACCTCTAGCCAGCATATCACTCCCTCGAGACCACAGAAGGCGAGACCATCGCTAGCCTCCTGTCCTCCAAAGGCTCCCTGGAAGCAAGTTAAATCTGATTGAGGTGTTCACACAAGCCCGACAATGGATGTTCGCGCACTTACCCAGGAAGTCCACAGTTTTGGAAAAGTGGTTGCTGAGCTGCAACCTAAAAACCAAAGTAGCTCAACACGGTCAAAGATGTCTCAATCTTGACGCAGATTGAGCCTTTCATCCGAGAATCAAAGGCTCGTAAGGAAAGTGATCGCATAAATGTCATCGACCTAATCCGTGCTTCAGGCATGCGCCCGACTACTCATTTGAAAATAGAAGCGAGTTCACAGCGTCGGCAAATGGAGGGGTGGCCCAAACGACGCACATACCAGATTGCCGGGGCCAATTGCAGTCGAATTCACAAAGCAGTGCGATCTCGACCACTTCCTTTCACAAGCTGAGAAACTTAATTGCGTTGAGGAGAAATGCATCGTGCAACCTGACACCCCGCCACACAAGTAAACGTCTAACCCAATTAAAGCTAGAAAGTCGAAGTTAGGTGTTGATCGCAGCTCACCGTATTCGCTCCCGAGGCGAAACTTAGTAAATGACAATTGTGTGACGATGACGCTAACACATGAAAATTATACGCCAACGTTGAAGAGCGCAACCGTCCTACTACGTCCTCTAGATGATGAATCGTGGTTATGTTGATGTGACACGGACCACGAAGATGAAACTGGATGCCAACAGTTGTCATCCATTTAAAAAAACGAATGTTTTATCTCTAGATAAAATACATCCTTCAAAAAACGCGAAAGAGCCTCGGGTATTACGCCCGAGGACAAGGAGCACTTAGGTAGCCCTATCACTGATAGTGTGTCTACATGTGATGGTGCTCTTCTGTTCAATTCAAACGCTTGTAGCATTACAAATAAATGGGCTGAACTCCTCTGTAGAGTTGACAACACCTACTACAAAATTGTGGGTGTCACTAAATCATGGTTGTCTCATGATGACCACATACCGGCTGCAATAGCTGACAGGTTTAGCGCTGTAAGAAGCGATCGACCTCTGGGTAAGCTAGCACGAAAGGCGTTGCTCATTATTGATAACGCTATTTGTTTCGATAAAAGTGTTTCTCTTTTAAAACGAACGTGCAAATAATATCTGCCTTGCTCATGCATGGATGCAGGCGTATAGTGGTATGCTGCGTCTACCATAGTCCGAGCACTAGCTTGAAAGAAAATGCTTTTTTGCAAATTAAACTTTCGTCTCTTTTAGCCGTAGCACCACGTGTTGTAATCTTCGGCGATTTTAATCTACCCAAATAAACTGGGAGTACCAAACCTCACATGCCCAAGGTAACGCGAACGATTTTTTGACTGGCAAAAATCCCATGCACGTAAACGAACCAACTAGATTCCGAGAGGGTCAGTCTCTGTCTATTCTCGAACTAGTTATTTCCACTGCTGAAAGCGGTATATAAAAGTTGTCTTCTCGCCACCACTAGGAAAGAGCGACCACGTAGTGTTAGCCTGCGAGTTACTCTTGTCATTTGGTAAACCCCCACTCAAGATGTCTCGATGCTCCCATATAATCGACCCTGCTGCCCTATTGCAGGCAGCAGTGCAACTCACATGGCAAAACATTGACCATGTGGATGCGATGTTCAGTTCAGTTCAGTTTGCACAGGACAGTATGTGGCTAACGAGCCAATCGAGCGTCCAGACTTTCCGTCTGTGGAAAACTTCAAAGGAGCGCACACCACTGCCAAAGTTGGTTCATTTTCCTCTGGTATCCTCGTCATATGCGAAGGTACGTCCGATGTTTTCCAAGCCGTCCTTTGGTCGTAGAATTTGTAGCTGCGACTGAGAAAAACGGAAAGGGTTTCTTTTCACCAAGCCGGTGAGAGGTTAGCTATGGAAAATTGGTGCGTACATTTAAAACATGACATTTAAAACGAGGCATTATATAACAGGATTTTTTTTGTTTTTTTTCAAAAATTGTGGTCAAGACCATATAATTTCAAAATGAACAAAAAATGTACAATTCTGACGACAGACAACCTGCATATTCACGGGAAAAAGTCTGGGAAAAGCCCAAGCCACAAGGCATCTAAACCCTTTTTGAATGCACCTATTGATGTGCAAGCTATTAGTTCCTCAGGCAGCTTGTTCCAGAAGCTTACCACTCTTTCACTGAAAAAGTGTTGCCTAAGATTCAGACGGCTGTGGTTTTTTCGCGAGCTTCAATGTATGTCCTCTAGTTGAGGGGTTGATCGCTCGAGAGAACAGGATTTGACAGCCCTCGTCGCCTAAGCCTTTCAGGATTTTGAAAGTTTCTATGAGGTCAACCCGTAGACGCCGACGCCGAAGGGAGAAGAGACCTAAAGAAATTAGACGTTCTTCGTAGGGTTTCCCAAACATACCTTCAACCATTTTGGTAGCCATTCGTTGGACTCTTTCTAATAGTAATATGTCCTTTTGAAAGAAGGGGCTCCAGGCTTGTACGCAGTATTCTAAATGCGGCCTGACAATCGCCGTATATAGAGGGATAAACACTTCCGGCGTTCTACATGTCAGAACGGATTTAAGCCTAAAGAGTTCTCCTCTAGCTCTTTGTGCAGCGGTTGCACACTGCGCAGCCCATTTGAAGTCCGCTGTTACGACTATACCCAAATCCTTAATCCTCTGAATAGATTGAAGGTCGATCCTACCGTTATTCGCAGTTACTGTAATTCTGTCGACTGCTGCAGACAACAGATGACATTTACTATAGTTCAGAGGAAGATCCCAATCCTGCGACCATTTAATGACCTTTTCAATATCTCTCAACAAATCACCGTGATCACTGGATCCGGTGAATTTGACATCATCAGCAAACATGTAGCAGGGACATGAAAACTGCGATGCCAGATCATCGATGAAGATCAGAAAAAGTATTGGGCCTAATACTGAACCTTGTGGGACCCCACTGGTAACTGTTGCGAATTCAGAGGTAGTATCGCCTACACGGACCTGGAAGGATCTATCACGAAGAAAACTGGTTATCCAGTCGTGAAGCTTACCAGATATGCCTTGGGCCGAGAGCTTCATCCCTAGGAACCTGTGACTAACCGAGTCGAACGCCTTACTAAAGTCTAAGTAAAAGACCTCTACCCGTCCGCCTTCATCCAGTGTCTTAGAAACTCGATCTAAAAAGCATAAAAGATTTGATAGACACGACCTTCCTTTAAGAAAGCCATGTTGAACCGTGCTTAATGATGAATTGTGCACGAGGTGGCTGCACAATCGATCCCTGATAAGTCTCTCCAAGGTTTTACATAAAACACTAGTCAAGCTTACCGGTCGGAAATTCTGAACTATGTTTGCGCAACCTCCCTTTGGAATGGGTACGACAATGGCTTTCTTCCAGTCATCTGGTAGGATGCCTTTGCAGAACGATTCGTTATATAACTCACATAGAGGCCCTGCTAGTACCGTAGATATTTCCATTACAATTTTAGGATGCACATCGTCAGGTCCGGCGGATTTATTTCCGTCTAGATTCTTTAGGACACGTGTGACATCACTCGTGCAAAAAACTACTTCGCTTAGTGAGGCACCCATTTCCGTATTAAGAGTTGGGACTGAGTGAATCGCATCCCCGCCATCCATTCTATGTACGCTTCGAAAATAATCCAGCAAAGCTGCTGCCTTTTCGGGGTCAGAGTTGGCTTTCTGGCCATTGTCTAATATTAGGGTACCTATGTGCTCCCTTGTCTTACCCTTAGACTGAACATAACTATAATACTTCTTGGGGTACTTTTTAGCGGACTTCGCCAGGTAAGTTTCGTAGCATCGCTTAAGCTTCCGTCGTAGCTTTACTGCGTTGTTCCTCGAAGCCTTATAGCACGACCAATTTCTATAGGTTGGCAAGGCTGTGCATCTCCGCCAGTGTCTGTCGCGCCTAATAATGTTGCGTCGCACCGCAGGAGTCCACCAAGGTGACTTGTTCTTTAGCCGTATAGGTCGGAAAGGACAGTAAAGGTCTTGAAGACTTAAAATATTGCGCTTAATAACCGACCATTTACTTTCGATGTCATTGGTTTCAGAGAACCAGTCACATCGTAAGGCGGAAAGCCGTACAGCATTCCAGTCAACTCGATTTAGATTACGCCTGTATTTGACTGGTGGCTTATGAAAACAGAGAATTGCCTGGAATATTATGGTGACATGGTAACTTTTCCCTAAAGGTGAGTCGTAAGAGAGGTTTTGGACATCTTTAGGACCTTTAGACAAAAGTAGGTCCAGTGTAGATGGTGAATGTCC
This sequence comes from Atriophallophorus winterbourni, assembly GCA_013407085.1. Classification (NCBI taxonomy): domain Eukaryota; kingdom Metazoa; phylum Platyhelminthes; class Trematoda; order Plagiorchiida; family Microphallidae; genus Atriophallophorus; species Atriophallophorus winterbourni. The sequence continues at coordinate 7,671 of JACCGJ010014471.1, forward strand.
ATCTCTGTACCTAGTTTTCTCAATTACGTGCTGATGAAGCGCACTGGAGTGCATCCAATCGAGATATACCTGGGAAATTCTATCACAGGTTGTCTGAGTGTCCCAGTCAATACCCGGTAAGTTGAAGTCACCTATTAAATAGACTCGTGGGGCAGATCAGGAAAAACATCCTTCAACTTTAGGATCGATTCGCTCCTCTCGTACCTGTTCGCAAAAATGGTAAACCTCAATGGTGGTCAGCCTAAGTCTCCCGGAGCGTACGTCACCGCGACGCAAAATGGAGGCATCAAAAGCTTACTCCCTCGTGTGGGCATTGGGCCCGTTACAAAGAAGTGCAAAACATAGCTGTTTCCAAGATACGTGCAGCAAAGATCTCTTTTGAAATAAGACTCACTCAAGAGGCCAATGCTAATTTGGAGCGATAATACAGCTACGTTCAATCTAAAGGGTCAACACGAAAAGGTGTAGGTACCTAGAGAAGAGTCGATGGCTCTGCCGTCATTGCAAGCACTGAAAAGGCTCAGTTGTTTTCCTTGCATTTTTAAGGTGTGCAGCGCACAGATGATAACTCGAACGCATGTGCGCCATCACTTTGGTGTGCACACACCGATCGCCCCCTCTGCACTGACCTTACATTCGAGGTACACAATGTCGCGACTATATTGGCCAGCCTAGCATACAAATAGTCGGCAGGGCCCCATAGCATCCATCCACGAATGATCAGACTGCTAGCTCCTATATAAGCTGTGCTGATCACAGAACTTTTCCCATCATCCCTCAGTCAAGGTACCATTCCGTTGGACTCTAGAACAGTCGTTGTAGTACCTATCCATATGGGAGGAGCTTATTCGGTGGTCAACATTTACCGCGCGGTTAACCTCACTAGTGTACTTTGTAAGGTTATGGAAAGGTTCATCCGCGATAAAATTGGTGGATATCTAACGAAACAATCTCTTCTGAATGCCGCCCAACACAGCTCCCTAGAAGGTAGGTCATGTCAGACTAATTTGTTGAGCTTTCTAAACGAGGTCACTAAGAGGATGGATGATGGAATAGCTGTAGAAGTCTTCTATCTCGACTTCAGTCAGGCTTTTGATTCAGTCAACCATAGGCTCTTGCTTCTCAAACTCTCAGAGATAGGAGTATCAGGAAACATTCTGGGCTGGATTCGAGCCTTCGATAGCAACCGTTCCTTTAATGAGATAAGATGTGCATGCACTAATACACGGCAGAGAACCGTATAGGTCAGGGTAGATGATACATACTGTGCATGTGCGCATATAACGAGTGGGGTTCCTCAGGGTTCAGTTTTGGGACCGTTGCTGTTCCTCATCTTCATTGATGATCTAGCCAACCAACTGCGCTCACCCTGTTATATGTTTGCTGACGATGCTAAAATTGTCGGTAGATCGGTAAACTCCGATCTGGTAAGTGACGTAGAAGCTGTAGCGACATGGGCGGGTAAGTGGGACCTTCCCCTTAACCTAATTAAGAGCCACTTACTCTTTACACTGGCAGGCAACATGATTGTCTCTACGCATTCAGCCCACACTGAGTTCCGTAGTGTAAAATCTACTAAGGACCTAGGAATCGTAGTCTCCGCAAACTTCAAGTGGGCTGACAAATGTGCTGCTGCGGCTCAAAAGGTCAGGAGGGAACTCTTTCGACTGCGTTCAGCCCTCACTTGCAGAAAAGCTGAGGTGCTATTGCTACTCTACAAGGCAATAGTAAGGCCCCATTTGGAATACTGTATACAGGCTTGGAAGCCGTATTACCAGAAGGATATAGTGCAGCTAGAAAAGGTACAAAATTTGGCCACTTGCATGATCGAGGATTTAACATACACCAACTATGAAAATCGTCTATTATCACTAGGACTTTTCTATCTTAGGTGGAGGCAACTTAGAAACGTCTTATAGAGACCTTTAAGGTTGTCAAAGGATTAAGTTGTCGCGAATTCGATAACTTCATTCGGTTCTCTCCTTTGGTTGGTAAACGAGGGCAGACCTAAGCTACGTTAACACCACACCAGACTCGAATTTGGAACGCACTTCTTTAGCATCCGTATAGTGAATGCGTGGAACTCACTTCCCGCAGAACTAATCATGGTAACTTCAGTAATTGCGTTCAAACATGTGCTGGACGAACGGTGGCAGGTGCTCTTCCCGGAGCATTACCCGATCACTTACCCCTAAAATTCAAATGCTAAAATCTTTTCTCATTACGAACTTAGTAGACATTATTCTTATAACTGAAACGTGGACCCGAGATGACCAGCCTAACTCAACACTTATAGTACCTAATTACCAGATATTCAGGAATAACCGAACTTAGAAACGGGGAGGTGGTACTCTTATCTATGTTCATTCCAAATTTAAAGCTGATAACTTTACTTCACCTAGTCTGACAGAACAAGAAGACTCAACATGGATTGTAATACCATTCTTAGATCTCTTGATAGGTTGTATTTATTATTCACCGTCTTCAACCATCTCTAGAATGGATTCCTTAATTAATGCGTTTATAGAAGCATATCTACACGACACAAAATATAAGCTTATTGCTGGTGACTTCAACATGCCAAAATTAAACTGGCACGAACCTGCACATCACAGCTGCTATACACCTTTCACTAGAACGATTGAATTACTAGGATATAAGCAATTTATTGACCAACCAACAAGAAATGACAATATCTTAGACCTAGTCTTCACTCTGAACCTTATTCCAGCTAACCTGAAGGTAATTCCATCTTTCCTTAACAGTGACCATAGAATATTATCATTCCAAATATTATGCGCCACAACTTCTGTCAATTCTTCGCAGCCATCTAATAATAAGCATACCTAGAACTACATTAACTGGAATCTACTGTCAGAATTCATTAGAACAGAAGACTGGAGCCGATTCTTCCTCTTTAGTGATTTCACAACAGTCTCTTCAACATTTCATTCACAATTGAGAGGGTTACTTATGAAGGCATCATATAAGCTCATTAGGCACACAAAATTAACGAAAGCCCAGAAAATAGAAAAGAAAATGATGAAACTACATTCCGTTGCTGTAAAAACACATGACATATTCGCCTTTCTTCGTTCTTATGAACTATCAAGAAGTCAGAGATATGCTTTAGATAGCACGCTTAGAGCCGACGAAAACAAAGCTCTTATAAGTCAGGATAAGCCGAAATCACTAAGTAAACTTTTCAAGTTAAGATCATCCAACTCACCCAGCAACATAGATTTCATTATCAAATATTGTAATTCATCCGCAGTTGAAACAATTGTTAGTTCACCTGATGCTATCTGCGAAGAATTCCTTCTGTACTTTAACTCTACCTACAACAATTCAAACTACGTTTACACAACCAGTCATCTTTCTTCGCCGAATACAATAAATACTTTGAGTATAAACCTGAGTGACATAAATAAATTATGTCAGCAATCAACTGTCAGTCTTAAACCTGACACAGCAGGCATACCTCCAGCCATATGCAAAATGGGTGGTAAAGACTTTCAACTTCTCCTGCTTAACCTATTTAACGCATCTTTTGAATCTGGTACCTTTCCGGCAGAATGGAAACACTCAATTGTTATACGTAGATACAAATCTGGCTCAAAACACGCAGTTACTAACTACCGACCAATAAATGATACAGCCTTCTTATCAAGATTATTTGAAAAAATTGTAAAAAAAGCTATGCTTGAATACCTGACACGTAGTTTCTTTTCTAAGGCACAGCCCGGATTCCTTAACAAAAGATCCTGCATTACTTGCCAGCTAGAATACTTAGACTGCATCACAAGTTCAATTGAAATTGGCTTTTCAGTTATAGTTGTCTTCCTTGATATAACCAAAGCTTTCGACACAGTACCGCATAACCTATTACTATCTAAGCTAAGTTTATTTGGTATAGGTGGCAATCTTCATTCTTGGCTCACTTCTTTTCTTACCGATCGCACATATTGTGTTGAGGTTAATGGTCACAGATCGCGCACCTTGCCGATTCCAAGTGGCGTGATACAAGGCAGTGTTTTAGGTCCATTACTTTTTCTCCTATACATAAATGATGTACATACAGTCGTCTCTCATAGTAAACTATTCTTGTTCGCAGATGACATGAAAGTAGTAATTTCCTTCCCATCTTCTGAAACACAAACTTACATTGCCAGACTAAACAAAGATTTGGATGCATTATCCAAATGGGTAAAATTAATGGTCTCTTATTTTCTGTAGAAAAATCTAAGTTCATGCCTTTAAGATGTACAATTCTTGATAACCTAATCCTTCTTAATGGTAATCCTATTCAAATTATCGATTGCACACGTGATCTTGGGTTCAAATATTCAGCATCGCTTACATTCAACGAGCATATACATCACGTGATCTCAAAAGCAAAGCAGTGTGTCAAAATAATTCATAAAATCTTTTCTCTCCCACAATGTAAGTTAGATTTTTATAAACTTTTCACCATACCCCTCTTTGATTACTGTAATATAATATATAGCAGTGAGAATAAAACCGATACCATCCTTTTGGAAAAAGTACAACGTACTTTTACCAAATCAATCACCGGATATAGCTCGAATCAATCATATAGAGAAAGATGTAAGCAGCTCAAGCTAGAACCACTATGGTTCCGTAGAATTAGACACAACCTAATACTGTTCTTTAGAATAATATCTTCTGATAATATAGATATAAATTCGTCTATTCGCTTCCGACAAGGTTCTAGATATAACTTAAGAAATCAAGATAACCTAGTGGAATTACCTAGATCCTGTACGAAAGTAAGAAGTAACTTCTACCTAAATAAATACGCTAAACTCTGGAATATTCTTCCGAAAAACATAAGACTTTGTACCTCACTATGTGATTTTAAATCACATCTGAATTCATTTCTCACAGTTGAAAAATTAATGAAACTTCTCAACCTAGATGTCTCATTAGATGAACTATACAATCATTGCATTGCTGGATATTAACAGTGATATCAGTTTTTCAGCTTTCATAGTGAACAGTTACTCCGTCCCTTAGTATTTATTTTCCAGATTACCTCTTTACATCCATATGAAGAATTCCGGTTCACAAACGAGTCAACACTGGGACGCCAAATCTTCTACGAATACCCAAGCGAGCACGTTGAGCTGCAGCGGCGCATTGGTCCTCTCATTTGAAGTCAGTCCTAACTAGTACTCCCAATTCCTTATCACGCACTGTGTCGTTAACTGTTAGAGAATTACCCGACACCTGAACTGAAATCTTATCAACCAGTGCTGACAAGAGTTGGCTGTTGTCAAGGTTGAGTGGCAGGTCCCACCGGTATGACCACTTTATGACCAGCTCAAGATCGTGCATCAAGGTATCTTCATCCGTTGATCCGATGAATTTTACATCATACGCGAAAATAATGCATGGGCAGTTCAATGCAGATGAAAAGACATCGATGAAAATCAGAAATAGAAGAGGATTGAGTACCGATCCTTGGGGTACACCACTAATCACGTCCGTTCGATTCGACAGCGTAGATCGTACCCGAACTCGGAATGTCCTACCTGTTAGGAAGGCCTTTATACAAGCAAGTAGACAACCCCGTATGCATTTTGCTGCTATCTTAATCTCTAGAAGGCGGTGATTCACGGAATCAAAAGCCTTTCTAAAATATAAGTAGATAGCTTTGACTGGCTTTCCATCGTCCAGCCTTTTAGTTGCAGTATCGAGAAAACAGAAGGTTAGTCAGGCAGGATCTCCCCTTAAGAAATCCATGTTGAGTTACACTCAACAGAGAATGCCGACTAAGATGCTGACAGATTTTGTCACGCAATGATTTTTTGGTACTTTTGAGACGATGCTAGTCAGGCTGACAGGTCTATAGTTCCCAAAAGTTGACCTACAACCACCCTTGTGTATTGGCAGAACTATGGCTTCCTTCCACTTACTGGGAACCATTCCCAGTTGCAGGCATAAATTAAAGAGCTAAAAAGCGACCAGAACATTTCCCTATAACATATCCAGTTACATTATTAATGCATCTTCTTTTTCAGATGCGTCATTATTTTTTTCTTAGAAATATACATTTGTTTATACTCTCTAAACAAATGAACTTCTTTACATACCACTAATTTAAATATGGCCATGAGGATTTTAATAGATAATGTTGCATAAATTTTGAATTTTATTGGATGATGGATCAAGATAATACTAACCGCAAACGATATCCATCAGAAACACCCCTTGAAGGTGCGTGATTATTTGATCCTACATTTGAACGCATTATTTTTCATTTTATTTACATTTTTATTGATTATAGCAAAATTTTAGTTCAAGAATGCAAGTTTAAAAATAAACGAAACCTTACAGTGTGTATTCTAAATGCATAGAAATACGAAGTTTTTAGTCAAGCCTATTGGTTCTACTGTTACTTTATCATAATTTTGTTTACGAAGTATAATTATGATAAGTTATTCATGATTCAGAAGAAGTGCTTTTACGTCGTTATTTTAATGCGTTTAATAATGACATGTGGATTTAATTAGAAATGAACTCCTAACGTGGAAAATTGTATCCTGCCCTTGTCACTGTTATTTCAAATGGGCTCGTCAAATTTTATTTGAATCTTAGACTTGAATGTTTGGGGTATTTAATAATAAATAATTATGAGCCTTCATTAATTGAGCATACAAATATGCTCCAATCTTTGCACAAGTGTGGGCAATGTGCACTTGCCTAATCAGACAAATAGACAGTTAACGGTAGTCTAAAAGCGTTTCATAATACCTTGGTCTTAATTAAACTTAACTGACAACTAATCTTGTTTGCACTCCCACAATGTTACGAGTCATAAGTTATATTAAATCGAGAAATCCAGAATTTAATTAATAGACGATCTAGTTTATCCACTGCTTGTTTGTAAACTGTGAATTGTAAATGCAAATTGCTCAGATTTCGCAATGTTGATTCATCTTTGTGTGTATTTAAACGTTACTTTATGTGAGCAAAACATTTTTACTTCAAGATCCAAAGTTGTATCTAAATGAACCCATAATAATTACTCCTGTATGTGAATAATTCATTTATCATTTGATGCTGGAACGACTGGTGTATCGTTTAACCTACGGTTTCTTTTAAAGACAGTCTTTTGCGCAAAACGTTTCATATTAGAAGGTGTGTGATCGCGTAAATATTCCAGCAAATTTCCAAATGATAATTTGCTGAATATCAAGTTGATTACTCATACATAATCCCAGTAAATATCGTATGAGAAAGACTTAAACATATCCATAACAAATACATTAGCAAGATAACCATATATCCATAATCCAATGTGGAAAAACATTTCAGATGAATTATTCAATTATCTAAGATCCCAGGGTTCAGAAAAAAGTACACAAATACACTAGTTTTTCATTAAAAAGTAAAGTTTCTGGGAAGCAATTTTAAGGCTTGATGTAAATTGATAGTTAAACACAAATTTTTTTAATTCGAATTAGAAGATTATTTCAGGAACAAAATTTAAATAATTACAGCTAATTTCAAAAATGCTAATGTATAATAAACAATTAATAGTTACAAACGGATTATAATCATCAACATACTACTCAAAATGAAATTCTTGATGATTTACGTTCTTGAAGGCTGTCAGCTTGAACCAATACTTCATTGTGAATATCTTCTCGAAAGACACTGAGATTTATAAGTGGATTTTCAGAGTAGTTGTTCCTCAAAACGTGTGGTGTATGATGCACCAGGCTGAGGCAGAGCAGATACAGCACTTAGCTGTTGATCATAGCTCACGCCACTCGCGTGCAACTTACAATAATCGACCGAATATTGCCTATAACAGTGAACGCTGCTTGGAAGATTGTAATTCCCGAATAGGAATTTTTAGGCATTTATAAATCCACAGAGCATGAGAACATCATTCACTTGTGATGTCTAGGCCTGGGCAACCTGACAGTAACATCGCCCACGTGCAGTCTCTGACTATTCGGCACTTTGCCTGGATAAGGATTGTGATTTCATACCATGTGATGTACATTCATCGTCGACATCGACCAAAGGAGGCTAATAATATGATGCACCAATTTTGTTTGTCAGTGATGCATTCAGCATTTTACAATCTCAACAGTAGATCGCGATGTTGAAATCGCTTTTATGCGTTATACAAAATATTCCGTATGCTGATTCGAATTAGACACTCGTCGTAAAACTTAACATTCTTGCATCAGCGCTGTCAAACTGCTTTATTTTGAATGAGTAAAAGTTTAAAACTATCCACATTTAGTAACCGAACATAGAAAACGAATAGAAAAGCAACCCCAATGAATATCAATCATTGATTTGGAATTTTGCTCTATCTAAACACGTGCTAGAGAAGGGTCACAGCGCAGATCTTGATAACGTAGAGATGACAAGATGGGGTGTGAAATCTTATGGGTAATGACTTCACGCTGAGGCAGTTGAAATAAAAAAGACTGGGTCGAATGCGTTTAACGAGATGGATGGGGCGGATATCTCAACAATCTAGCATTCGGTTTTGTAGTGGATTAAGATTAACGTGCATAGCACTTAATGTGCACATGGATTACGCAAGCAGTGGGTTAGCGGAAGCCTTCGCACCTGTTGGTAGTGTGATCAAATGTCTTGATCTCACCCGTCTATTTTAGATAACCCAGAATTGGACAAGAAAATGCCATTTAAACCCGAAACTTGTTTGTACGGACACCTTTCGTCTGTTGTTGTTTCTGCGTCAGAAGCGAATGAATACTAAAACTCTGCTCTAACCGATTCAGTGCAAACGTTCTTTTCATGTTTATGGATTCCCGATTGGTCTCGAATATTTTCAAATACCTTGCTATCCACATTTAGGTTTTGCAAAAAATCTCTCACTAGACACCGAAATAAATTGTAGGCATTACATTAGATCTATGAATTTATGTTTTTTGAACACACGGTTTAGAATTAATATAAAAATGACTTTAAATAAAAAATGATAGAATTCTGTGGGTACTTAATTTCTATCGTTCCATTTAGTTCATTCTTTATCGATGCACTGGGATCCCAATTGTTTAGTTTTTATCTCATATTTCTATTGCATAATGTTTCAAGGGTGACGCAAATCCTCACATTGCATTGGGTGTAGTTATTTTTCGGCTATTTTTGTATGAATGTTGAACAGTGTATGGTGAGGAATTAGTATCAAGCAACGTTTTTTGAAATCAACAGGAATTTTAACTATATTCATACTGCGGATACTCCAGCTACCGGAGGCAAAATTTAACTTTAAATCTGTTCAACTGGTACATCAGCAAGTTCACCTCACTCGCACGGTGTTAGCTGTACTGATGAAATCATGTATCAGAAAAGAAAATGCTTTTAATCTAATATAACGAGCATAAAATTAGGATCAATAATTCGACTGCCATACATATCGAGACTAAAACACTAAGACGTTTGTAAACATTGTTCGAAAGCTTTAACCTTTTCAAGAACTACCACTGGACGGCTCACTTTGTAAAGTTGTGAAGCTTCACGTTCAGAATGAACAAATTATTCGGTTCTCTTTATACTGAAATCACCCACTCTTGTCTTCAACAATTGCTTTGCGTTGTGCTGTCATGAAGCCACTTCAAAGGGCATACTTGTCAATTTATGAACCTATAACTAATCATCATCCATATTTATTGTGCGTTTCACTAATTTTAAATGTTCTTTTTACTGTAATGCATAAAATAATGCATGACGTTGCATTCTAATTGGTAACTTTTTTTGAATTTGCTTCACCGGATTCTTCAATAATTCCTAGATGACTTGCTGAGTTAGACTAACGTTTACAAACATTATTGTAAGCATACCAATCGATACTGATTGATAGTTCAGAAAAAATCTGAATCTGTCAGCCGATATATTCTCGTACTTCTGAGAATTCCTATATAAGAAAATAGAAATTTCATTGTAGAAAAAGTAATCAGTTTAACAAGAATAACAGGATAACGAGGTATATGAATTCTAACCATATAATCCTCTTAGAGTTAGTAGGAGCAGTCACTTAGTGCATGGATTTTAATGTATTTGATCTATTTCCAAAGTGAAAATGGCAGCAGATTCTGAGCTTCAAAGTCTTCTAGATAGCGTTCTAAGTGATAAAGTTTTTAATCGAAATTAGGTCCTTATCCGAAAAAGAATGTGATATGGCCAGAGCCTTTGGATGTATGCACGAGCATCAGAAAATAATTAATTGAATAATTTTGGTCTCAACTTCAATTTAGGGGAAGCCGATCATTTCGAATTCGTAGCTAAGTTGGAGTCAATACTGAAATATTACACCTTGACAGAAGACGCACCAGAAGTCTTTGCTCACCAGGAATTCGGAACATAACACAATCAATAAACAGGAAACCAAAGCTTTGATCAGATTGAAACAAGACCGAAACTTAGTTATCCTCCCCGCCAACAAATGAAGAACGACTGTGGTGATGAACAAGGCAGATTATATCGAGAAGGCTGAACAGCTACTCCAGGATACAACAACTTACAGACAAATAAACGAAGACCAGACTAAACGACTTGAAAACAAAATCAAAGCATAATTGAAAAAAATGAAGTTTATGGGACAACTGAATGGAATGGAACAAACGTGAATGAAACCAGGAGACTCAACTATACCGAGATTCTGCGGATTACCCAAAATACAAGAAGAGATCATTCCATTACGCCAATAGTTTCCTTACAAGGAGGACCGAATTAGAAGTTATCGAAGGAATTGCGAAGAAGACTGTTATACCAGGTGACAGGCACGGAACACGCTGTCAACTCTGCAGAACAATTTCTCCAGAAATTGAAGAATGTGAAGATCGATGAAGATGAAATAATGGTTTCTTTCGACGTAACGGCGTTATTCACATCAATCGTTGAAACACACACAAAGCAAATCATATCAGCGTTGCTGCACGAAAAGGGAACTGACCACAACGGAAATCGATTAACACAAGATAGTTTGATGGAATTGATCGAGCTGTGCCTTCAAACACACTTCAAGTTCAATGGTAAAATCTACGAGCAGATTCGAGGAACACCAATGGGATCACCGATTTCCAGCCTAATTGCCGAAGCAGTCATGCAACGTTTGGAACGAATCGCTCTACCAATAATACGGCCAAAGTTATGGATCCGCTATGTGGACGACACATTTGTGATCATAAAAAGAACTGAACTGGACGAATCACATCGACTACTGAACTGTGTATTCAGAGGAATCCAATTTACCAGAGAAACTGAAGCTGACGGCTGCCTGGCATTCCTGGACGTTCAAGTGAGACGAACAAGCGAAGGAAATTTGGAAACCAGTGTCTACAGGAAGAACACGCACACAGATCAAATCTTGAACTATCACAGCAAGCATCCAACCAGCCATAAACGCAGCTGCGTTAGAACCCTATTCAAAAGAGCAGCAACACATTGCAGCACGCCGGAACTAGAAGACAAGAAGAAGAATACTTGTTCAAAGTGTTCCAGAGAAATGGATACCCAAGAAGCTTCGTACTACGCAACAAGTTCAACCGTACCCAGCAAAGAAACGATGATGAAAACAGAGTAGACGCGCTCTTCCGTATGTGCAGAATATATCAGAAATCGCAGCTCGGGTCCTTCGGCCATTTGGAATAGAGGTCGCGCACAAACCCGTGTCAACATTACGCAACCACTTCAACAATATGAAAGACAAAGTTGCGAAAGAAGAACAATCGAATATTGTCCTACAAGATTACGTGCAGAGATTGCGAGAAGAACTACATCGGACAAACCGGCCGCAAGCTAAGCACAAGAATACACGAACACCGGTTAGCTGTACGAAGGCACGACCCAAGGTCACTGATTTCAATACATGTTGATCAATTCGGACACCAATTCGATTGGGACAACGCGAGGATTTTAGCCAAAGAAAACAACCGACGAGCGCGAGAATTCATCGAAGCGTGGCACTCATCAACGCCATCAGTTAACCACCACTTCCAATTGGCTACAAACTATGGACCAATGAAAACTCGATGGACAAGAATGCAACACATGAATTCCACCAACCACCGGGAGTGATGGCGAACGGAAAGACGGACCTTATAAAAACCAATGAATACTAAGTTCAAGTCATTTCGAAAGAAGTTGTGCTGATGATGTCATCTAGCTTGATGACGGAACATCCAACCACAGCTACGCAAGTTCGGCCAACACCATCTGAATAACATCCTCATCCTGAGCTACTGTGATAAATCCTGACAAGGAATTTAATATCCTTCCGCAGGTAATGTACCCAGCTTGGGGTTACACGATACTCATACCAAGATCTTTTCCAGACGTAATCCAGACAAGACCTTGCATGCCAAGCTGATACGTGTTGTGTATGTATTTGCTAACCCACAGCATTGTATAGTTTGCAAGATTGAATGGGAATTTAAGTTTCCGATGCCAACAGTATAAGCTACACATATCTCGTTGTAATACGGCACATTCCTGAAGTTGCCCAACATAATTCCATGTTCTAGTCTTATTGGCAAACACGATCAAATTACTCCCCATATCCTCGACTAGATTATTCATATACACCTAGCGTAAGAGGGGTACCAGCATCAAACCTTCCAGAACCCCTTTTGTGGGGTCTATTCTTCTTGAAATGGTGCTGCTCTCGCAAATTTAAAACTGTGTCTCAGTAAGATAGCCACTTATTTAATCTAGGAACTTTCCCGTTATTCAATATGCTTCAAGATTTTATTACGCCATGATTAACTTGATTAAAAGATTGAGAAATATCAATGTAGCAAGCATTTACAGTTCAACGGACATCCGGTGCCTTGGTTTAACCATCCAAGGTAGTACAAAGTTGAGACATATAGAGTTGATTTCTTCAGAAACCGTATTGCACTTCAGGCACAATATTTATGCGTTCTCTTACACGCGCAGTCTTCATTATTTTAGAGATTACCGGGAGTAACATTACTGTTCCATAGTTTGCCGCTACCAACAGTTACCAACGTTTTACATTGGACTAATCAACCCAGCTTTCCATTCTGGTGGTATTTTTCCTTCGTGTAGGCTAAGACGAAAACGGACGCAGTCAGAGGGATGCGACACATGTTCAGTATGAAAGAGGCATTCTCTCTGTGACAGGGAACTTCTTTCCGTTTCGTTTACAAAGTTTTCGCCCAACCATGCATTCATCAACAGTCACTTCACTTAATAAATCCGATTCTGGTGATATCGGTAAAAGTTGATTCTCGATTCAAGTGTGTAAAACGTTGCTAAAGCATCGGAAGTATCTTGAGCAGAATGAGACTTTGTACAGAGAAGATGCCTGGTTTCAATCTTGATCGCCCATTTACTATTTTAGATGGAAGAATAGGATTCGTTTACATGTTTGCATGCACAGGTCATTGGTACTGCATGTGACAAGAGACGTGACGTGATGTCTTATCTTAAGAACCGCATCCAAGTTACAGAATAACAAAGTGATTCCTGACCAAGCGCTTGAGGCGCATATAAGACCAATGTATTGTGTGCTCACTTTGTTTACCGCTTTTCCACTGTTTCAAGGCTCACCGAACCTGATCTTACTGTCTCCACCGGATGATGGCAAACAGCCAGAAACCGGTAGTGGAGTGTAATTCCGGGGGATGTGAGCAACACATCACTTTGGTAATCAAAAAAACAGTTGTTGTATAGTCTCTACGGTGATTGGTTATGACGTCAAAACAAGATAAAGACTTGATGGTTGGTCAGGATGCCGACTGTGAATTGGTCGGTGAAGGTGATTGTGCAGTGCTGTGATCTCGATAAATTCCTTGAATTTATATTTTAACGAATGCCGGAAGTGTACGATTAAAATCGCCCATGATCAACAATCATGCAGTCTGGTGACTAGAGGCGCACTGGAAAAGCATGGTTACACGCCCATGTAATACTTAACGTTGTAACGAGCTGTCTGAATTCCTTCCGTGCGGTGATTTCCGCGTGCTCACACGCTTGAACCGAAGGTCACATCTCTAGAGGACATGTAACCTGCTGCAAACACTGAACATCAAAGTGTTTCATGACTTTCCAGAGCGAATTCCACCAAACTAATAATACGATTCGTCAGCCAAGCGCCTTGTGTGTGATGGTGAACATCTGCGGCTGCGTTCTAGTATCATCGATCGATTGCACACTGCTTGTGCGTCCGTGCATGTGCGCGCGCCGCGCACGTGTGTGCATTGCACAAACCATCATCGATAGAGCTGCCCAAGTTGGTTGCAGTCACCCAGCGTGTGCGTTTGTCCGATTGGTCGTATACAACGGCACCGCGAAACCACGTGTGTCTCGTATGAACGCCCAGATTTTCACCTGGGCTACTAAAATCGTTCTTTTCGTGAATTGCATTATGCACAGTTCCTAGCTAGAATGCAATGGAGCTTTTCTTTCCAGTGCAGCACGTTCTACTTACAGCGACCAGCGCCTTGTTTAAACCTATCGCGAACATGCCGCACCGAATTCAACTTTCATAGTAGCAGTAATATTCGTAAACGTCGAACTGGGGTATACCTTTTGACGTTAGGAATGTAAGATTACACAGCACGGGTTCCCATTCCAAAACGGGAGGAGACTTTCAGATACTTCTACAAAACTAACTCGACTAGTTCGAAAGATATCATTGTACATCGGCGGTGTTAGATCTCATTTTACTGCGATGGATATGAACCGTTTTAAATCGACTTTCTTTGCACAGACATTATGATCGAAAGAGATATCAGCGCATTGTACGTGAACTCAGTTTAGTATTGAGAAATATTGCCCATTAAAAAGGTTTACAGTTGTATTGATCTGTATGATTTAAAAGGTGATATCTATATTTGAAAATTTTGGCTTTTTCAGCTCTAAACTGTTGTTTAACACATCAATAAAAATTGAGCACAACGTAGTATCATAAAACAATACACTAATGAGATAAAATGTTCCTCAATTGTTCGAAAACAACCGCCTTTCAAGGTAATTCAAGGTTGTTAATGGTCTGAAAAGCTACAAGATTAACAACAACCATAGGATGGTAAAAATTGAAATTTAAGTGTATAAACAATATAAGAACATAGATTAAACAGTATATAAGTGTTCTAGAAACGAATAATGCAATAGAAATTCGTCTAATTTCGTTTTAAAGTCATGCAAGCTAGTGGTGTGAGCAACCGTTGAAGGTAAACTGTTCCAAGTAAAACAGACACGGACAGAGTAAAAATACCTTCTACAGTTCAGGCGGGAATGGGGTACGACCAACACATATTCATGTGTCCGATAATTTCTCGTATCCCTTCGTGTGAATAAATCCTGCAAGGGATGGTTCGTGGTATGGAATGTTTTGTAAAGTAAGATACAAAGATATCTTGATGTTAGCTGTATAAATGACTTTTGATATGGAAACATGTTGAACGGCGAAATGATATATTTCGAACGAGTATCTGATTAAGATTTATCAGTGACGTCAAAGTGTGATTTTAACCACTTCTCCACGGTTTCAAGACTCGCTGTACCCAGTTCTATCGTCTCCGCTTGGTGACGTCGAACAGTCAGCAAGCGATTATGGGGTTTAAGTGCGGGGTTATGAGCAACAAGATACATCAGTTTCTAAGGTGTTCAACTTTTTATTTTGCTCACAAATACTCTGCAATCACACTCCACTAATCGGGGAACTCTGTTTAGAAACTAAACATTGTGATACGATTGATGTTCGCAGAGTTTTTTTCCAAATAGATGGAGGGAAAATGTAGTAAACGTTGAAATGATGGAAGGAACAAAATGCTGTATTGCTTCATCTACATTCTACTTTTATTCAGCCGCAGTAGGTGGGGAGGTGTCTGCAAGAATGATGCGATTAACTCATCATACGTGGCTGTGTAGACCAACACGGATCCTATTTTTTCTAGGAAAAATTGGTTTAATTAATGTAATCACTGATCCATTAGAGTTGGAAAAAAATTGCAAGTGATTTCGCGTTCTTCATGTGACACCGTTTGAAAGGACAAACTAGAATATCAAGTGTGCTGATCCATGAGCCGCGGTTTTTGCCGACGATGCATTTATCATTGACCACTCTGAAGATCAGCCTCAGTCATTGTTGGATTACTTTTCGTCAGCATGCAAAGATTCTTGGTTGACAATCAGCATGAACAAGATTGAAGGATTTATGGTCGCCAATAGCACATAGCTCCACAATTACCATAACTTAGGAAATACTCGTTCATGAATATGGAATAAAAAATAATTATGTAATGCCAAGTATAGTTCAGTTGAATACTTACCATGAGTTAATACACAGGTGTCGTTAAATCTGTTTGCAACAAATAAGTGTCTAAACTTTGAATAGATCTATCGACGCTAGGAGCGGTAGCAATCATTTCGGGGGTGCGGCATTCCAAAGGAAACGTACAGAATAAACAATATCGGCGACAGCTGAGACGGGAATGGGGAAATTGTAGTGTCGTTGAGTGCGTCTACGTGTATGTTGTGACTCACGGTGCTCGAATAAATGTTTCAAAGGACGATGTGGGGTATATAATATCTTGTATATAAGCATCACATCACTCCGAAGGCGCCTTTGAAGAGGTGCCATCTCAACGTTTGAAAAACTTACCCGTACTTTATCTAAGTCTAAGTAAGTAAGTTACCAGGTTGCATAATCTACCCTTTCAACAGCGACTGACTAAACTCGGACTGTGGACTCTCGAGCGCACACGCATCCAAGTTGACCTAAATCTAACATGACGAATAATACATACGGCATCACACCCACTCAGACACCTCTTTAAAATTGATTCTAGTATCCCGACCTACAATCACAATCTGGCCCTTGAAATCCCACATTCCCGATTAAACTGTCGCCTGTACTTTTACACAATCCGTATATGCTTTCTACGAACAGTTTACCCCAAGTTATATTATTATATTATTATATTTGCACAATCTGATACAGATATAGTGCCGTTCAACATAAACAATGAGATGTACAAGCGAGAACGGGGGTACAAAGCGTTGTCATCGGCATAGTTGAACGTAGGCATGATACTACCCGGTTGCCTACACCGAAGTAGGGGAGATTTCGTTTAGGGGGTCCCACCCCGAGCCTTTACCCACAAGGCAGTGGAGCGAGAGATGTTCGCACCTATCGGTGACCGACGAAGCGGTTCATACGCCCTTTTCTGGGAATTTCCAGTTCGGAGCCCGATAACCCCGTTGATAGGTTGGTGACTTCAGTTTTTGCATGTGCACCATACAATGTCCTTGGATAGGACAAGGGGCAGTGACTTTTGGAGCGGCGAGTCACATCCGCCGCGTCGTGATGTCATCATTGGATTTTTGTGGCTTTTTATAGGGAGAACGCTTGCCCCCAAGAAAGTGTGCTCTCACCGAATGAAGTGATCGTCAATCATGAATCATACTGTGTTGTATCCAGTTTAATGAAACCTCTTAGTGCATTCAAATGTATTGTGTTGCTCACATCCCCATCCTCCTATACACACCACTACCGGTTTCTGGCTGTTTGCCGCCATCAGGTGGAGACATTAAGATCAGGTTCAGTGAGCCTTAGTGCTTTCGTTTTTCACACACACACTCATTTGAAGAAACAGATTTACACAAACATACATATTCGGTACACACTCCCCCACTCTATTTCACAATTGGAATTACATTTCCTCCTCATTGGAACCACACGGGCACAAGTACGATTTGTTCAACTTTTATACGTACATCCTATGGTATTGTAGAGCTACCTGCTTTTTCACCATAAATCTTAAATGGTAAATCATCTTTTATACATGAAATAGTAAATTCAGCAATCGACGCAAGTACATTAAATATTACAAAAGATAATTTGATGTATAATTACCGAAATCTTATTTTCGGTAATAAACGTGTTTGCAAGCAAATACTTTACATCCCACTTGACATTCCTTGGAAAGTATAACATTCCCACCAAATGATAGCTGAAGATCGTCATTAATTACAAAACTATGTTTTATTTGAAAAAGATCGTTCGCAGCAGCGCGAACAATTTCTCCTTCGAGACTGATGGAAACAATGCAATTATCCCGAAGAATTATTTTAATTGTCCGGGAAAAATTACGGTTAACGATGCAGTTTTCCAAGCGATTTGGCAGTTTTCAGTTCGATTTTCGGCACCATCGACCCAGGAACAATATTGATAAATAAACGTTTCAGAAACACGCGTACTTGAATCTTTGCTCAAGAGCTATTGAGTCAGGTCAACATAAACACATCATAACCTGAACCAGATTCGATCAATTTCCAAGTGCGGATAGGGAGCGCAAAAATTAAAAAGTTTGCAAGTTATGTGAATCGATAGATGGATTAAATGATGTGTGGGCATGGAGAATGAATAGATAGATAGATAGATAGATAGATAGATAGATAGATAGATAGATAGATAGATAGATAGATAGATAGATAGATAGATAGATGAGTAGATAGATAGATAGATAGATAGATAGATAGATAGATGGATAGATGATATAGATAGATAGATAGATAGATAGATAGATAGATAGATAGATAGATAGATAGATAGATAGATAGATAGATAGAAGATAGGATGGATGAATGGATGGATGGATGGATGGATGGATGAACGAATGGATAGATGTTTATAAGGATAGATGGTTGTTGGGTTGTTGATATACTGTTGAGTAGCTGGAAATTTGGTTGGATGGTCAAATGGATCTAACGTTTATTTTCTAATTCTACAACGAATAACGCGCCACTTTTCTCTTAGTCAAATGATTACTTGGTCCAAATAACTTTGAAGTTCATGATTTCTTTTTCCATACCTGATTTATTTTCTTTCCTACGTATTATTTTATACGAATCTCGATTCAAGATTCCAACGCGTTTACCATCCACACGACCTTGACACTGTTAGCGATCATGCAAATGCGTAGATGTTAACTATGCAGACGATTGAGAGAAAAAACTATTCAAGACATGCAACATTGTGCGTGCCAAGTTTCGTTCGATCACACAATCGCCGCTTACTAATTTGCAACTCAGTTCAGAGATCGCTGTCTCGGCAACACAAAACGCATAACGTGTGTGCAAACGTACACTCACACACGCTCACGGCGTCTTGCACGGATTTGCTCAAACAATGTGTAGTCTTCAAATGCGTTGCGTAGACGACGCCGAGCACACACGTGTCACGCTCGATGCGATCCTGTTAGAGACGCATCGCTTCCGTCAGTCGGCGGTTGTGTACACATTCGAACAACGATTCACCAAATGGTGGCAAGGTTCCGGCGACCAGTAAGTTTAAACAATCCACATGCGGGTTGCACAAATTAAAATGGATGAATTTGTCAAACACACAACAATTCAGGATGTTGACAATCGGTAAAACACCAGCAATAAAATATGTGTGTGTGTGTGAGTTATTAATAGCTGACAACCTTGACTTGTATCAAACAAGCAATTAGCATTGTCACATTGAGCTGTCAACGTTATCTTACTGGCTGGTGATCTGAGTGTGTTACCGGCCATGTGTGGTTTTTGAGAAGACGCTCTAAATCGTAAATCTATGAAAGATGGGTGGTTAAACTGAGGGTATTTTTATTTATTTGTGAAGTGAATAGGAAAAAGAAACATTTGAGAAATAAAAATCTGTATTTACATGCACACCCCACGACAGGCTTCGTGTTATTTGCGTTCATCTGGTAGGGACAGTAAGATCATGATCCGCGTGCGCTTGGAACAGTGGAAAAATGGTAAACAAGTAGCGCTTGTATGCCACTATTGGCTAAGGCTGGTACGATCAACCTGATCAATCACATGTGCCGAAACATATGTATAATGTGGTTAAACCCATAACCATGAACCAAAATGCTCATTTGCATGCATTTTCATCACACACCCCACGACCGGTTTCGTGCTGTTTGCACTCAACAGGTAGGGACAGTATGATCAGGATCCGCATGCGCTTGAAACAGTGGAGGAATGGTTTAAAATGTTTGAACATATCAACCACTTGGATAAACCTGGCACGAGCAGCACCTGTACTACCCATACACGTTGATTGAATTAAACCTATTTGCTTGAACCAACAATCCGTAATTGCATTCATTTCCATGACACACACGCACACCACACGACTAATTCGAGCCTCGTTTAAACAATAACAATGTTTGATTTCATATTCTCAAAATACTTGCTCTCAAACGATGACAAATAATGAAATGAAGATGAGCAAATGAGTTACACTTGAACTAAGCTAAGATCGGGTGCTCAGAATTTGTCATCACTTGTTCTGTGACAGTTTTTCAGTGTTTGCCATCATCCGTGTGTTTTTATGTGGTGAATATCATAACAATTTTAAATTTTAAATCATTTTCGGTCAAATTGCCGAAACTGATTGTTGGCCTCCTTCGGTGCATGTTGACCATGGATGTATATCACAAGCGCATGCTTGTTTAATACGTCACAGATTTGTGCATGATTAAACAGTCCGATTCGGGAGGAACAATCTCTTCCACAGCGCTCGCAACTAGTACTCGGTCAAGAGGCGTCAGTTTCATCCCGGCTGTGCGGTCTGCTTTCAACAGTCAAGAGCTGTCTCTGCTCCAACCCAGCTTGCAGATGCTTTACACATTGCCTTCAAAGTAAGCGACCGAGATCAAGTTCTTCCCAACTCGTGGGGACAATGTCAAGAGCTTTCATATCTCTTTTGCAAACGTCTTTGTATCTCAAGTGAGGTCTGCCCAATGGTCGACTTCCTGTTTGCAACTCACCATAGAGTAGATCTTTTGAAATACGACCACTTTCCAAGCAACCGTAGGCGGCGCTGTCGTAGTGGGATGAACATACTCTGTAGACCAGCTTTTGAAAGCACTTCAGCATTAGGCACTTTGTCCATCCACGATATGTTTAGGATACGACGGATGCTTCGTAAATGGAAACCATTCAGCTTCCGTTCGTGTCTTGCAAGCATGGCCAGGTTTCACTGCCGTACAGTAAAGCATTTAATACGCGCTGTATACCATCATCTTTGTCTTTACAATCAACTTGTGTTTGCACCAGGCACAAGAGTTCATTCGGGACAAGATGGCAGTTGCTTATCCGCTTATCAATCTCCATGTTTAGCAAGAGTTTACCACAACTGCACACAATCAAATTTGTAGAGATAGTCACATTTTCGTTCGTTGTTTTGCAGCAGTCATTCTGCTGTTTGTTTAATCAAACTCGGTAAACAACATTGCTTTCTAACGTTTGAGTTCAAAGGTCGTAACCTCAGTTTAATTCACTAACTCTTGCCTACGTCCTAAAAGCTTGCCTAAGCAATAAAGCAAAACATATGGCAAACAGCGTTTGGAAAAGGCACCTCACTGTTTACGTCAGGCTACGCTTCAAAAGCTTTTGAAATGTGCCTCTTGATGACTGAGCGGAACGATTTAAAATGTTTTGAATACTCTTGCAGGACAATCCACATCTTTAAGCATTTCGAAAGATTACAGCCTACTAAACTTCGCGAAAATCATCGTTAAATTGCCCATTATATAAAACAGCAGATGAGTGGCATATGAAGGTGAGATGGCCGGTCACTTAATCGCCAGACATTTCATCACCGACACTTAATCCCCAGACATTTAACCTTCAGATATTTAATCCCAAGACATTTAATCTCCAAGTCACTTCATCCCCGGTCAATTAATCGTCAGTCACTTAATCCCCAGGGAAGGTATTTACGATAAGAAGTTATTTAAATGTGTTCAATGACTATTGAATATGGTACAAATAGCAAAGGTCGAAGGAAATTAGTTTACATGGGAAACGAGTTTTGGTTCGAGAAACAATCAATTAATGGCAATATTACTAGGAGGTGTAGTAAGTTTGCCGCACACAAGTGTAGAACGAAATTGCGAAAGGATTGCAGACAGCATACGGCTTCTGTTATTCAAGCAAGTGCTGGGGTTCGTATCGAACAGAAGAAGAAGTATGCTGAGATATGTGCCAGGACATCTCGAGCAAGGTGAAACTTCGTTGTGATTGTGAGCAAATTATATTGATTTACATCCGAGCGACCTTAGTTCACTGTACAGAGTTATGAAGGGGGTGCCAAGCATATCGGAAGGTAGCAACTTTTCTTAGGGCTTCATCGTGGTTTAAAGCTTACAGCAGCAAAATCCCAGTTCGCATTGATGACAATCAAAAGGCACAAAACTCGCTTTAGTGTGTAAGTGATGGTTAAGTAGGCAAATCACATTGTACCCTCCAAAGCGTACACCGCCCAGATAAATTGTATTATTTACAGTAGTCGTACGTGAGCTGTAAAGTACAATCTCACAGCACTTTCCAACTCAGTTTGCTCAAGCACTACTTCACTGTATTGATTGAACTATGTGAGAGCTGCTGAAAAGAAAGGATTAAATATATGTGAAGAAAACTTCAAGTGGAAACTAAGAGAGTTCTCATCGTAGGCGAGCTTTGTACTACGATAACACATACAACCAAGCACGCTGTTTTGTAGTCCATCGTATCAAAGCTTTCCTTACTTTACTTTGCTTGGATTGGACTGGGAAAATCTACTCGGATGACTTTACTAGACGAGAGGATTGCATTTATGTTAACATGCCATCAGACCAAACGGTCTATATCCTACTTCATCTTTAATTCAATTAGGACACTACTTTCTGTAATACTTTATGTTAGTCCACTGAAACACAATGTGTTATTGGAATGGAAAATGTTTGTGGCCGATCGGGGAATCATAATCAAGAAAAAAAAAGTTTGTAATGAATCAGTGAGAGTAGTTTACTGGTAGCGTTTCCCTTCTGACTGACCAAGGGTGTCAGTACGAACAGAGATCAAGCTTAAATGTCATTCACTTGACCAATCTTAAGCTGGTTAAGAACTGCACAGCCGATGGTGGGTTCTGCACCAGTGAAGATAAGCAGGTGCGATCAAAATCAACTGATGCACCACCACCCCTACGTGCCGTATAATCCCTCAATTGTTACCATTAAACTACTCTCACCGATTCATTACAAAATTTCTTTTTTCATAATGTGTTATTATTAACAAAGATTTTCATTTGTATGCATTTCTATTACATAAGCACACACCGCAAACAGTTTCGTGCTGTTCGCACTCATCAGGTAGGGACAGTATGATCAGGATTCGTGTGCCTTCAAAATCACTGGGGAATGGTAAACACGTAGCGCTTGTTAGTCACTTTTGGATGATCGTTTTTCATGGAAGCACGGTACAGCCAAACACTCTGAAAAGTCAAACTTCATACTTCTAACAATGTTACCAAACACCAAAATCTGTCATTAAACTTTGATTTGATAGTAAATACTGATGAGTATTTTTGCAAAAGTATCGTTGTTGATGCCGAAGGTTTTTTTTCCATTTTGTAATTTGAAGTAAACATTAATATTCAAAGCGATCTATCTACTATTAGCTTAGCATCTATTATTATCTATCGAGCGAGTCTATGCTATCTATCTTATCTATCTAGCGACTATCATTTATATATCTATCTATCATACTATCGATAATATATATATTATGTATATATAGATGATATTATAATTAATATTTATCATAAACTTGTCATTTTCTCTCTCTCTCTATATGTATCGAGAAGTCTAATTATCGACTAATTCTGTACACTAATGTTTGAGTGCATGTTTATAATTATCAGAGTATCTATCTGTTTACATTTCATTTGTAATCCTTCGCTAAAGTATTTGCAAACATCAAAATGCTAGTATTTTATTCAGGGAAAAATTTCTGCTGCTATTATTTTCTATGGATCTTTCCATAAAACCTTACTCAACATTTCTTAATTCGTATAAATGTGATTTGAATAAAATTCATCAAAACTAATCATCCATTTGTTTTTTTTTAATTTTTCCAGATCCCAAACGCTTGGATACTCAAATCAGAACCTTTAAGAAATGGCTCAATTGGCACTTGAAACAAGTACGCCATTTCTCTGTGTGCTGTGCTCACCAATAAACATTACAATTATTATCCGCATCTAGACAAGCTACATGATATTACAAACACAAGGCTGTTCGATCATTTTTCATGGGCCTTCCACGCTTCAATGTGTTGTTGGCCTCCTTCGGTCGATGTAGACCATCGCTGTACATCACAGTCGCATGAATTTTGATATTCTACAGCTTTTCGAATGGCTAAACAGTCCGATTCGGGAGGAACAATCTCTCCCGCAGTGCTTGCAACGATAGTCAGAACTCTGTTGTAGGGCGTCAGTTACACGCCGGCGGCGTGATCTGCGTTCAGCAGCCACGAGCTTTATCTGCTCCTCCCCAGCTTGCAGATGACGCTTTACACAATGCCTCCAAATTCTCTGCTGAAACTTCTAAACTCTTTGGATCAGCATTTTTTTCTTTAGAATTGCGTTATAACCCTGTGTTGAGAGAATTCGACAATGCCGTGATATACGAGAAAGCTTCTCGACCGACGCTAAATTAATGTGCCCCCGATACTCAGCTGTAGAAGAAATTGTTCTTCCCCAAGTGGACTGTTTAGCCGTTTTAAACACTGTGGAGCCTGTAACTATTATGATCGACTTTGACCAAATGAGACCAACAACATCAAAAACACCCCGAATACTCACTCGATATATAAAACGTTCCAATATATCGGTATCCTTGTGCAAACGTCGCCGAGTTTTCGAGTATTAGTATTGGTATGAACGCTGCTTATGAGATTGTTTATCTTTGATTGGGTGTGATCATTATGCGTTTGTGGTGAAATCAATGATTAAAATCGGTACAACAGAGGTCGACAACACTTGTCTGTCGAAGCCTAGGCATCTGATGGTATCTCAGACCATGTACCGTTGATAGCAATGCAGTAATTTGCTGATTGTTGGCTCGCAAATTCGTTCAAGCATACACAACATTGCGAAAACGGAATTCTATTCATGTAATTGTTTGTGATGGCACTGCCTCCTCCTTAATTCGACTAAAGGAAACTAAATCGTCCATCATAAATCTAATCACGAAAAACTGTTGGCCTCCTTCGATCGATGTCGACCACAAGCGCATTATTGTTTCATGCTCTGCAGCATTAAGAATGATTAAACAGTCCGATTCGGAAGGAACAATCTCTCACACAGAAATAAGGAAAAATACAAATTTCTTAAACCAACACACATACAATTGTTTCCCAAATGCGCTATCCGTCTCTGTACTAGGCTCGCGAAAAGTTCTGTGGTTCATAAAATACCTTAATTAATCTAATAAATAAACTAAATTCGATAAATCGCTGTTTAAGTGCATCAACGCATCTCGCTCTACTTCTCACACATATGATCAAATTATATTCATGTCACTTTCTTCGTTTTTTTACTGTATGGATTGCACTTTATCACCACTTCGATGCGAGATCGTTAGCGACCTACCAGGTTTCAATGTGTGATTTGATAACATGTTGCGCTTTTATTGCTTCATGCTTATCACACCAATCGATAAGCGTATTTTACGTAGCGGATTCCATGTGCATCCAAAGTACGTTCGACCAGACGTTTGGGAAGTTAAAGTGTGACCTTGAGTTTTACGTTTGGTCATGATTGTTACGAAAATTTCAAACATTTTTGGAATAAGAAAGGTTGCTATTGCTCACGTGTTCTCGATTTATTTTGCATTAGGTTTAGGCTTGCTTGGTAATTAATAAGTTGACACTTAATTCGCAAATTTTAATATCCTTTCATCGTCAAAGACAGCAACACACCGTTAGCATGTACTGAATGCTTGACCGCCATACAACCATGAAAAAGTAATATCGTAAATGTTGGGGAATAGTGGAATTTAAATAGCTAGGGATGCTATAGAAAAGTAAGCACAAACAAACTGGGATGAGGTGCCTACACCTCGAATGGAACATGCATTCAAACAAGTTTCGTGAACGAGTAGAGAGACATCAGCACGGCAGCTTCCTTGCGGCTTTCTCTGTCATGCATCATAACAAGCTTTCCTCGTCACTCTGCTTGGCAACATACAAGGTTAAGCAAACACTCCAAGAAGATGCTTAGTGCAAGACCGCCACTGAACACGGTTTCGGGGCATATCCTGCAGCGTAAATAACCGCTGTGATATGTCTGGTCGTAGGACCCCAACCAGGAATACGTGCTGCGCCAAATTTAGAAAGGTTACTAATTAGGGTACCCCGTGACTGTAATATCATTAGAAATCCTAGTAAAAATATTACTGACATTTTCTCACCTAACACGGAGATCAAAATGTATATTGTTAGAGGAACCGTATTTCAGTTGAGTTTAAAATTCCGAAAATACTGAAATCTGAGCATGAAGATACAACACGTATATAGTAGTGAGTTGCTGTATGTTAGCAAATATAGCGTCTCCAGCGCGGACCATAAACTGAAGCCGAACACGTTGTATTCACTGAGTATCTGTCGAATCTTGAACTTAGCGCCAACGGAAAAAGCGGTGGATTTAGACATTCTCTCCGTAGCATTTTTACGCCACTTTGAATTATCATCTGAATTATCTGTGTCTTCCACCAAACGGAAATCGATCTAATATTTCGAAAAGATCTACTTCACGCGAATGTTGAATTGGAGATTAGCTTTCCTAGCTGGTGGCTCCTGCGGCATCAAAACGTTCGTGATAGTTTGAGAGCTCTTGGTATAAGTTCTGAAAACCTTGTTTAAAGTGCCATCTTCAAGTTGTGGTACATTGGACTCTCTTATTAGCTACTCTTTGGAAATTAAGCGAATCATAATAAGAACATTAGGCTGTAAAATCTCATTTGCATGCATTTCCATCACACACCCCACGACCGGTTTCGTGATGTTTGCACTCATCAGGTAGGGACAGTAGGATCAGGATCCGCATGCGCTTGAAACCGTGGAAGAATGGCTGTGTTCCACTCTTTTAAGCGCATGCGGATCCTGATCCTACTGTCCATACCCGATGAGTGCAAACAGTACGAAACCGGTCGTGGGGTGTGTGATGGAAATGCATGCAAATGAGCTTCTTCGAACAATTGGCTGTGTTCATCAAGAATCAAATTACATGATAGGTGAATTAAAAGGTTGAATTCACAAGATGCATCCTACCACTCAGTTCTGACTTTCTATATATCACTTTGGAAATGAAAGTTAATGCGGTTGATGCACGAAATGGTTAATAAACTAAATCTGTAGACCAAAACTACTGTAAACTGTATAACTATAAGGTGGCAGTGTCAGAAAACGGTACCCACAATCGGATAAATACAAATTCGATTAGAAGGAGATTAAATTCGTCATCAAAAACAAAGCTTTGCAGTTGATAGTTTCTAAAGTATAATATCAAGAAACGTTCGTGGTCAAGTGAAACAAGAATTTTACAAAATGACCAACGATATATTCAAAGGCGAAGAAATGATGGGTTCCCGCACCAAAGTATTTTAAATGGATTTTCACGAATGACGATAACCCAATGTCTTCTAGCGAAACTGCCATTGTGGTGAACATCCATGATCTAATGTTAAGCGCTTCAGCGTTTAACGGCTACTGAACGAAGATCACGCCGAGACGATAATGACTCTACCGAACAGCCAAGAATTGTGAACGTTGTGGAGAGCTTGTTACCCGGAGTCGGTTCGATACCGCATGTGACATGATGTGGAGTATTTGACAAGCATCCACGTTCGATGTCAATTCGTCGTTCAGATCGACCGACAATCTGCAACTGCAACAGCCACTTTTTAGCGATAAAGAGATCATGTAGCTACCAGACATATTCGTTGATTGGCAAAGGGCATGGTCAATCGTTTCAAATTGTAGAACAGGCTTACCCCATTGATCATCGTGATTCTATTCTTAGGTGAACATGTGTGAAGGAAGATTAGTGTGGCTGTATAATCATACAATAACCTATGGTGTATGTGGGTGTGAGATGTATACTCAATGATTTCCGCATCCTTACAGTTGTAAGCATTTAGTACAGCCTTCACCAGGTTGAAATACAAGATCACTCTCCGCTGAATAACGTTTGATACGACTATCGTTAGTTTTAATTTTATGCCTGGATATGATGCAACTCTTCGTTTAGCACATTTTATTGATTATGTCATAGCTGTGAACTTTGAACCACAACCTTTCTATTTGAAAGACGCGCCTTTGACCTATAGAGCACCATTGTCTGATCCAATTGAACATTTGAATGAATATCGATTTAGCTTGGCTGTGTTTCTTAAATAAATATTCTCCGTCTTTTTGATGATGTGACACCATACTCATGAATTGATGATATATGGAAAAGCAATGAAATGTTTGCCGTTGTCAGGTTACAGTCTGTAAATCAATGCATGGCAGTGAAAGCCGCAATGAAGCTGTCGTGTCGATGTCACTCTACTCGTTCACGAAACTAGATTGAATGCATGCTTCATTCGACGTGTATGCACCTCATCCCAGTTTATTTGCGCTAACCCTTCTATAGAATCTGTAGCTATTTATGACCCACCCTTCCCCATCTTTTAGGATTTTGCTTCTGTCATGGTTGTGTGACAGCTAAGCAATCGGTACATGCTAACAGTTTATTTCTGTCTCTCTTGATCAAGATGAAGATGTCCCACTCGAAGTGTAGCCTCCCAATCCTTGTTTGTTTGCTTACTTATAAAATAGATTACGTAACTGTTTAAGTTCCGCTCTTCCCCATCTTTCATGCTTTGGTTTTTTAATGATCCTATGGAAATTGTGCATGCGATACATCCTGACCCTGATGATAATTAAGATAATGATGACAGTCCTTAAATGCATAATTAATGAAAGTGGACTTTAGCATTATTATGCTGTGATTTGACCCTGACCTGCTACCCAGCTTGAAACCTTGCTTTTCGTCCTGTTCAAGAACAAGAAGGAGAAGACTTTACTGAAAAACAGTGGAAAAATTGACTTGGAATTATTTCTAAAAAAAGACACGTACATAGTATCCATATTTTCTCTTCCACCACACACCGCGTAACCAGTTACGTGTTATCTGCACGTATCAGGTCGTAACTGTGCGATCAAAATCCATGTCTGTTGGCCTCCGTCGGTCGATGTCGACCATGGATGTACATCACAATCGCATGAATTTCATGTTCTACAGCTTTTGGAATGACTAAACAGTCCGATTCGGGAGGAACCATCTCTCCCACAGCGCTTGCAACTATAGGCAGAACTCTGTTGTATTGCATCAGTTGCACGCCGGCGGCGTGATCTGTGTTCAGCAGCCAAGAGCTGTATCTGCACCTCCTCCTTCTCAAAATCCATACACTTAGATATACGTAGCGAAAGACTACCGCAGACTGTACCGCGTCAGTCAACACACAAACTGCTGAACACAATGTTCAAGCATTTATTTTGGAATTTAATTACAAAGCATCTGTTTTGAATTCACATCATCTCATCAGAGATTCATCTCGTGAGGATTATGAATATCTCTCAATTATATTGCATACCGTTTAAACACTCTAAACCTGAGCACAATTTTTACCTAATCGATGCGTCATCAAAACGCGTCTTCCATTCACCGTTTCGTCTCCATTATGTCACAAAACCTATTCACTTTTGTTTCCATTCCAGGCCAACGCGCGAGATGTAAAAGATGTGCTGGACATATTCCGCGACACCAGAAATTTGTATTATTTGTGCAAACATTTACTAACACAAAAGGCGGCAAATGTGAGTTATACTATGAACTTGTTTGGCTCGTGTAACCATTCTTTTACCATTGTGTTTTGCCGAACTCTAGATTAAGATTTGCTACACTCCCGTTACAATGCAGTTGAATTTGGTATTTGTGTGATACGTTTAAAGCGTTTTTTTGTTTTAAACAAATTCCGCTGAAATAGTTTACTGTTGAGCTAGGCTTGCTTCGCGCGGCTTTCAAAGTGCAACAAAATTCCTGACTATGTAATAATCGGTTAGATGTTTTGTGATGCGTGAATGAACGATCACTGTGCAAACATTAGTGAAGAATCCTTTCATCTGGTCCAATGTGTTTTAGAATTTTGAGAAGAATATAAACGAAACATTTCATGACTGTGGGTTCCCGATCAATCTCAAATATATCGCAGCGCCGTTCATTTAAAAGTCTTCGAAATATAAGCTTTAGTTTACCGATTAAACGCTAAGAAAGAGAAGTTCTAGAGGACGATCTTTTGTGGATAACTATTTCATTTGGATTTCCGCCATCAATGGAGAGGTATTTGTTTGGTGTCCGGACACTTAATCCCCAGGGAAGGTATTTAAGATAAGAAGATATTTAAATGTGTGCAATGACTCTTGAATATGGTACAAGTAGCAAAGGTCGACGGACATTAATTTACATGGGAAACGAGTTTCAGTTCGAGAAACAATCAATTAATGGCAATATTACTAGGAGGTGAAATACGTTTTTTTCACACACAAGTGTAGAGCGAGATTAGTTACATCTAACGATGATTTCGTACGTAATTTCGCACTTCACAATCAAGAGTGCAAAAAAGAAAAAAGTTTTGGCGAAGAATGCGGTGGCTAAAATGAAGGAAAAATGTTAGAAATTAATGCAACCCCCTCTGTCTCATGGACTTCGGTCACATTCGGTCTGTCATTAGGCACTCTAATGGCATTACCTCAAAAAAGTGTTTCTCGCGGACACTCAGCAGACATAAAAACAGTATAAGAAGAAAGGACCCAAAACGCACTCTCCTGGCCCTCCCAAGTGACGCCATGTTTGATGTTCCAACATCCCACAAAGTAGACATTCCCAACGTTTTGCCAAAGGATTGCCGACAGCATACAGCCTCAGTACTTTAAGCAAGTACTGGGGTTCATATGAAACAGAATAAGTATGCTGAGATATGCGTCAGGACATCTAGAGCAATTCAGCGATACTCAACTACGGAAAGATTGACGTTCTTAAAATCAATTGCATATCTCTCCTGCTAAATAAATTCATTTGAACGTATTCTGCATTCTTCAGAAGTTAGCAAACTGGGGATTAAGTGACTGAATATTAATTGACTGGGGATGAAGTGAGTCGGTGATTAAGTGTCTGACGATTAAGTGTCAGTAAACCGTTTATTTGGGTGATGTGAATAATTCCACGTGGTTTTTAAAGCTAAACCAGCGGGATCTAGATCCAGCGCGCGGCATGACTTGGATGACATCTTTGACGATAGCGAGACTTTTAAAATCTGTGCAGGTGAAACTGCGGGCGAATACAACTCAAGATTAGTAAAATACCATCGATGGTTTAGTGAGAATTCGATTGAAAAATAACTCCAAAATAAAGGCATACAAAGCAAGCTTTACGCAGTAATGATTGTTTACATGAATTTTTGCGACATTCTCGTTGACGAATCAGATCCGTATGCCTTGAAATAATGAAGAAATGATAAACAGGGTGTGAATATATAAACCAGTGTGATCAGCAATGCTCTGATCCCGGGTGGAGGCTCGCCCTCTCACTTCGGTGAGTTGAAGCCCTAATCGGGTTCGCTCGAGCGCCTAGTTTCTACCAGTGGGAAGACCACAAATAACCGAGAAATGGTAAACAAGGTGTGAATTTGTAAGCTAGTGTTGGATAAAACTGGCATGACCAACCTGTTCAATCACGTATGCTCACACGAAAATTCATTAAACCCGCTGGCTTGAACAAAAAACCGCATTTGCATGCATTTCCATCGCGCACACACACACACCTCACGACCGGTTTTGTGCTGTTCGCACTCATCAGGCAGGGACGGTACGGTCTCGTTTTTGGAAATGTTGACACATACACATACTTGTCGGCTTTCGCCTTGTGACTTCCGTTCACCCAATATTTTGACAAACCATAACGTCATTTGCTGAGAAACCGTACCTTTTTCGCAATAGGAAGACGAGAGTATTTTTTCAGTTCAAAACGAGTAAAAATAAAAGCATAAGTCGTAAGCACGACGCATTCGATATTACGTCATACATGGGTTTGATAATATGAATCAAGATTAGGTAAGTGAAGCAAAGAAAAGAAGGAGTTATGTACATTGCAGAACTATCTCCGTTGTAAAGATCGGAAGAAAGAGATCACACATTTTGAAAGGAAGGGGCTCTGATGAGCCTCGACTGCATGGAGTTTTGTTTGGCAATGTGGACAGCGTACAAATATTCGCCGAGCAATCAACCAAGTGTGTGTTCTTGCTCCTACGCTGTTTTGTATTTTCTTTGCGCTGCTTCTGAAGAACCCTTTTAGGACGAGAACAGAAGGTATTTAGCTAAGTACGCGAAGTTATTGCAAGCTTCTCAAC
>JACCGJ010014472.1:0-43913 GCA_013407085.1 Atriophallophorus winterbourni
GTCATTTATCAGACACGTTGTCGCCAGCGGTCTCTAAAGTTCATAAACGATTTGTAGCAGACGAACTTATCAAACACATACAAACACACGTATCGCTAGGCTAGGATTGGTGATTGGACAGGTGCTTCAAAGCTTCTAGGTATGCTGCGACGGATCTTCAGAACCTTTGCGCCTGAAAAGTTGCCAAGCATCTTGAAGACCTACTTAATTTCCACAATGGAACATGCATCGCAAGCATGGACTCCGGGGATGAAAAAAGATATATTCTTGCTGGTCAAGATATATCATCGTGCAACCAAACTTGCGCGTGGTTTTCGAGACCTTACATACGAGGAAAAGTTGAAAAAGCTAAAGCTCCCCACTTCCCTCCAACGTAGACTTCGAAGTGACGTTATCATTACATACAAAATATTGAATACTCCAGATCATCCACTCAAACATTTGTTTAAATACCGTGAGTCAGGAATTACACGTAGCCACTCAGCTGCAAAACAAATTCCCCATTCCCGTACTAACTGTCGCCGACATTTCTATTCGGTACTTGTCTGTTTCCTGTGGAATCCTTTTCCCAAAGCAATTATTAATTAACCCTAATCAGGGTGGAAGTCCTGGGACGAACTAGGTTAAGAATCTGTCGAACCGAACATTGTCGGCCGATGAGAAACGCGTGCTTAGCCGCGGTCTGAACTTTAACTGCAAGGATGCCTGCCACACAGAATTTATCGCCAGTCTTGAAAGTATGCTGAAAACACAATCAATTCCGGAAGGAACCCAAGAGAATATTCGTCATAGAATAATACCTGCACTCATCGCGAACAAAGAGCAGCAAGTCCTGACGCGCAACGAGGTTACTGTAATGAACAAGTTACAAAAAGATAGAAATATTGTCATATTACCGGCAGACAAAGGACGGGTGACGGTGGTCATGGACAAAGACGATTATATACGCAAAGCAGAACACCACGTATCGAGAGATCAGCGAAGACCAAACAAAACAGTTGGAAAACAAGATAAATGCCACGCTGAAGAAACTCAAGTTCATGGGACAACTCAGTGCTTCAGAACATTTTGGAATGAAACCAGAAGGTTCAAGCCTACCACGCTTCTATGGACTACCAAAAATTCACGAGGAAAACGTTCCACTTCTCCCAATAGTGTCGCTGCTGGGAGCACCTAACTACAAACTCTGCAAAGAACTACGAAAAAGATTACTTTACCTTATTGAAGGATCAAATTATTTGATAGATTCCGCAACTAAATTCTTGCAGAAGATAAAGGACGTGAATATAGAAGATGGAGAAATAATGGTTTCTTTTGATGTGACAGCGCTGTTCACATCAATTGACACTACATTAGCGATGCAAACCATATCACAACTGCTGGACGAACGCGGAACAGAGCACAATGGAAACCGACTGACGAAGGACAGTATACTACAGTTATTGGAGTTGTGTTTACAGACGAACTTCAAATTCAACAAACGCTTGTATAAACGAATGAAAGGAACCCCAATGGGATCGCCAATTTCTGGGTTGCTAGCGGAAGCCGTAATGCAAAGACTTGAACGTATCGCATTACCGCTTATCCAACCCAAACTCTGGATCCGATACGTCGACGATACGTTCGTGATTCTGAAGAAAGAAAACCCGGAGGATGCGCACCGTCTACTTAATTGCGTCTTCAATGGGATACAATTTACGAAGGAGACAGAATGTGACAACTGCCTACCATTTCTGGATGTAAACGTGCGAAGAACGGAAACAGGGAACCTCGAAACAAGCGTATGCAGGAAAGGAACACACACGGATCAAATTTTGAACTATAAAAGCAAGCACCCGGCAACTCACAAGCGAAGCTGTGTCCGAACAATGTTCAACCGCGCAAAAACACACTGCAGTACCGAGGAACTAAAGAGAGAAGATGAAAAGTACTTATTCAAACTCTTCCGGAAGAATGGATACCCAAAGGATTTCATCATTCGCAACATGGGCTTGACAACCCAAACGCATGCGAACAACACTACCCTATATACAACATATCTCGGAGATTACCGCAAGAATACTACGCCCACTCGGAATTAGTGTGGCACACAAGCCAGCTTCGACACTGAGAAGCAACCTAGTCAAGGTCAAGGACACGCTGGCTAAGGAAGAAAGAAACAATGTCGTCTACAGAATCCCGTGTTCAGATTGTAAGAAATATTATATCGGACAGACTGGAAGAAGGCTGGAAACAAAGATACATAAACACAAACTGGCAACTCGACGACACGACCACAAATCGATAATATCGGCACACATGGATCGAGAAGGTCATGAATTCAATTGGGATAGAACGGAAATCATCGCCAAAGGAAGAACTCACCATGTTCGAGAGTTCCTCGAAGCGTGGTATTCGACACCACAATCAATCAATGAACACATTCAAGTGGATGGGATCTACGGATCAATGAGAACACGCCAAAGAAAACATGCAAGAATTACAGCCAATCACAATAGATGAGGTCGACGCGCAGCTGATAAATTCGAATGAGGCCCACCGTCCAGTTGCTTCGAAAGAAGTTTCGCTGATGATGTCATCTAGTTTGATGACGAAACGTCCGCAATCAATCACACCAGCTCGGAGAACAACTATGAACAACAACCTCTCCCTTTATCCAAACATTCACTCGAACCTTGGACACTTATTTGTTACATAACGATTTGACGATGCCTGTGTATTGACTCAGAGTAAGCATATTACTTGACTCCTGGGACATCGTATAATTATTTTTGTATACCTCCTATTGAACAAATATTTAATATGACACGATTCCATTGCATACCCATGTGTCCGACTTCACTCACAAAAGAGGATCAGAGTTACCCTCCATTTTGGTTTTAATCCTTACTTCCGAGGCAACAGCAGTTGAAGGTGTTGACTACATTGCCCCTCTCGGTCAAAGTGATCATCTTGTGCTCTACACGAATGGTCGGTACGGAATAATTTGCCATTCAATATCCAGAAATGCAAGGTGTTGCAAATTGGTAAGCCATTCCAGAACCAATATCCCTTCGGGCAGAAGATTTTGAGCTGGACCGAATCGAAAAGGGATCTTGGAGTCTTGGTATGCGGCAGCCTGAAAAACAGCCTGCATTGTGAGATTATCTACAAGCGTGCTCCCAAGCTTCTGGGTATGCTGCGACGGATTTTCAGAACCTTCTCGCCTGGAACGTTGCCCACCATCATGAACGCCTATATAATTCCAACCATGGAACATGCATCACAAGCTTGGACTCCGTGGTTAAAAAAGGATATAATATTTCTTGCCAAAATATACCATCGCGCAACCAAACTCGTAAGAGGTTTCCGGAAACTAACGTACGAGGAACGACTGCAAAAACTGAGGCTCCCCACTCCCCTTCAAAGAAGCCTTCGAAGCTATGTGATACCAACATATAATATATCAAATACCCCGCATCATCCCTTAAAACATTTATTCGAATACCGTGAATCACGTCAGCGAAACTGCAAATTCTCCACTCCCGTATCAGCTGTCGCCGATATTTTCATTGTGTACGTATCTGTTTCCTTTGGAATTCCCTCCCCGAAACTCTTGTCATCTCTCCCAGCATCAAAACGTTTATTCGAAATTTGGATACTTATTTGTTGCATAACGATTTGACGAGACCTGCGTATTGACTCATGATAACTATATAACTTGACTATACTTGACATTACATGTTTATTTTATACCTATTTCCTGAACGTATATTTACTATGATATGGTAATTGTGGAAGTATGTGCTTTTTGAGACCATAAATTCTCGAATCTTCTTTAATTTTGAATCATGATATGGTAATTGTGAAGCTCTGTGCTTTTTGTGACCATAAATTCTTGAATCTTGAATCTGTTTACTTCGACGTGCACAACATACGTAGCAAACACCGAGTAAATCAACGTTGTTAATAAAAGATATCATTTCCTGCGTTAGGGTTTCATCACATTTGGTATGTTTTTTACCCAAACAGTCAAAACTTTTGACTTTACGGTACGCAAAATAACTCTCCATACGCGCTGAGCGTAATATGTGAGAACGTTAGCGAGTCCCAAGAAAGCCTGCTTGATAGCAAAAAGAAACACGATATAGAGAAACGGCCTGAACTTTGCCACCTAATGCAAATTGAACATGTAATCGCAGATAAAGTGACTCGTCTAACTCGCCACTCAAATTCAGCTCATATTGGTCAAACTCGCTTGCTCAAGGTAACACTAAAATGCGAGGCTGATATCTAGAACGTATTGCTGAATGCGTACCTATTCAAAACAGATCCCGCTTCAAACTGCCGCATATATCCGGATGTACCATGGTGGGAAAGGAAGGGTAGCTTGAACGCTAGGGAACAAACGGCATCGCGAAGTATAGTTCTACTCAGTGCACCAGAAAATGCGTTTATAGCATCGATTCCGGAAACCGTAGAGTAAGACGTTAAGCAATGGCGCCACATTGCGTTTTCTCTCATTATTTCTAAAGCGGTTGTTGTGGACACTATTCAAGTTCCTTTTTCGCCAAAATATAAAGGGGATGAACCGAAACCTCTGAAGATTACTTTCTTTACCAGCGCTATGGCCGAACTCGTGAGTTTGGAAAAGAAAAAAAGAAGACGAAATTACAATGTGATGTTAGACTTAGCCCATTCAAACCCAGTGTCATAAGTCAAACACTCCCCCGTTTGGAGACAGCGGATAGCAGTTTTTTCATCCAAATAGAAGAAATCAATACATCAAAAACGTTGTAGATCCGGCTCAAATCGATTTGGACTGAGCAATTCACACTGAAACAGAATTGCCGATTTAAACAGTCGGCGAACATAAGGCAGCTCACATGTTTTATCATCCCAGGCACTAACTATTCAGAGAGATCCGTCATCACAGTGTTTAACGCCTTATCACATACCGCATGATTCATCACTACTTGCTAAGTCCGACTCCAGAGAAGCCAGATCAGTAACTTCAGTTTACTCACGAAAATTTGTACTAAGTACGCAAACATCCTTTTTAATAAATTAATCGAATTGTCCGATATTTGTAATAAAACGGTCCCAAGCATAGTTGCAATAACAGAAACGTGGTTCCATGCCTCATTGTCTGATAATGAACTCTCTTTGCCCAACATGTCTCTATTTCGGCGTGACCGTTTAGGCGATGGCGGAGGAGCAGCACTCTAATTCAAGTAATCGTTCATCTGTAGAGCTATGAACGACCAGACCCTTGATATCACTGACATACTTTGGTGCTCTCTGACTCTTACTTCATGAGACCAATGCATCATTGGAGTGATCTATCGTTCTCCAACAGCAACTCTTGACCTAAACAATGAACTGAATAATGCTTTGCGCTATGTAACAGCGCGATACAATACTCAAATATTAATAATGGGGGATTTCAACTTTCCCCAGCTCTATAGCCGGAATGATCATCCATCAGAGACCGTTGAAAATGAACTTCGAGCCGTTTTGGATTACGCACCCCTTTATAACCACGTTTTTGGATTTACTCGTATGAGAGGATCAGACCAGCCGTCTACCTTGGAACTTATACTTACATCAGATCCCACAGTTGTAGAGAATATCGTTTATAAACCGCCGATCGGACGAAGCGATCACGTTGTC
Source organism: Atriophallophorus winterbourni (assembly GCA_013407085.1). Classification (NCBI taxonomy): domain Eukaryota; kingdom Metazoa; phylum Platyhelminthes; class Trematoda; order Plagiorchiida; family Microphallidae; genus Atriophallophorus; species Atriophallophorus winterbourni. Next base: position 5,653 of record JACCGJ010014472.1, read on the forward strand.
CTAGAATTCGAGTACGTTTGTAGCGCTAGGCGCAGCAGTGACGGAACAAAATGCGTCAGCATGGTGAACAACCGTGCTGTGTGTGCCGAGTTACAAAGCACTAGTTTCGCACAACCGGATTACTCCGATGCGGATAGTCATTGGCAATCACTCTTACAGCACCTCAAATCTATATTGGAGGAACATTCAATGTTTGCTTTGAAGAAAACCTCTCAACGAAATAAATTTTTACTGCAAAGCAGAACTAAAATGTGGATTAAACAAAGGGCAGTAGCGTGGGAGTTTCACAAGGCTACTAACACAGCATATTATTAAGCACAATTAACCTGACTGCGGATGAATATTATACTTGGAGACTTCTCATTAAAAAGGTCGTCCGTTTTCACAAAATCCATTAATCAGACCGCTGACCTGCTAGCAGATTTTATGCCGGAGTTTTTGTGCCGAACTCCCGGAGCCTGGTCAGGAAACAATTATTCGACTTGACCAACTCACATTTAAGTAAAGCATTGATTACTTCGATGGTGGTAGTGCAGCATTCACGAAAACTAAACGTAAAGAATTCTCCAGGAGCAGACGAGATAACTCCAAAGGTGCTCACAACCTGTCATGCGCAGCTATCTGAACCTCTATCCTGCATGTTCAATAATTTGCTCCAAGCAAATAATGCCCATTTACAAAGGTGGTTGCCGTTCTGAAGTTAAAAATTACAAGACGGTGACATTCTTGTCTTCGGTATCAAAAGTGTTTGAGCGAATAACAGCCGAATTAATAGTGCGACATCTGGAGACGATCCAAATTTTAGCAGTTGCTTAAGATGAATTTCGCAGAAATCGCTCTTGTTTAACAAATTTGCTGACAGCTTAGACGAGTGGACGAGGGTTGTAGATCCGGGCGGCTGTATTCATGCGTGCTTCTTGGATGTTTCTAAAGCATTCGACAGAGCTGATCACAAATTACTCCTGAACAAGCTACAGAAACAAGGTATTGTTGGAAGACTATATGAATTGATAAGTGATTACCTCAGCAACAGACACATCAGAGTTCGTGTGAGAGCCGATTATTGAAGAAAATCGATGTCACTAGCGGTGTTTCACGAAGCTCAGTGCGTGGACTAATACTGGTCATACTATATATGAATGATATACCAATACCAAATTACAGTAAGATGGTATTTTTCTCTAGCTATCTAAAAGTATGGAGGTTAATCAGCAATGCTATGTTATTGTATTTTGTTGCAATACGATTTTTTGCGTTGTGCAACTGCTCAATTTGACATACAATATCATTCAATATGCAAAAGTCGAAGATCATTCAGATCGGTCGTGACCTTGGCTTCTTCAATCAATACAAGCTCGATGATAGAAAAATAAAGTACACCGTAAAAAATGGACCTGGTTGTCTGGATTTACGGTAGTTTGAAAAACGGTCTACAATGCAAAGGCGTTTACAAAAGCGCGTTTCGGCTGCTAGGCATGGAACGGCGTATATTTGCACGAAATTCCATTAGTGTTTTCCTCTTATGATGAACACAAATATACACCCAGACTATACACATTGGACTATCTATTTCTGTGCCAAGGAATCGCCTTTATTAAATTCCGAGCATCGGCACACAGTGTTGTCAGCACTGGTGTGGGATGTGTAGCAGACCAGTGTTTCTACACATTTATTATTGTACAATTCTATTTGCACGATCCTTCGCTAACTTGATTCAGAAGTCGAAAGTCTGTATACTGGCGGCTAACTGCTCTGTATATCAGCCTGTCCCAGAAATCGTGGAGCAAAACTTATTATTGTGTGCTTCTGAAAATAAGTTACTCATGTACGCAGGCATCACCAAAATACACGCAACCTAACTAACCGTGAGTTCTGTCCCGCATTCTGCTAACTAACTTTCGGTACCTATCCACTATAAATCTAACATGTGATACGTAAAAAATAATTTTCATCAACCTTGCAATGACTCTGAGTGTAACGATGTGAAATCCTCAAAAAATTTAAAGATATAAAATTCACACTCAACATTGCCTAAATAATCAACGAATTCATGATCTACCAAATCGTTTTAATTCACCATTTAAGAACTAAATTTTCAGTGTCGTGTTAAATAAGAACATATTGCAATTGTAAATGTAGCTGTGTATTTATCAAGCAGAATTAGCACATGTTAAAGCGGAAGGGATTTAGTTTAAAATTAGATTAAATTGAGCACGACCGACTTCACGTGTTAGTTAATTCTATCATTATGGGATGTGTCGGTTTAGAGCGAAACATTGTTGATTGTGTTCGCCACCTTCTGATTGCACTCAGAAGGCGTGCTCTGAACACCATCGTCAAAATCACAATCACCATGGCTAGCACTCCAGCTAGGCAGATAGCTGCGATGGTGCCTGGTCCAAGTAAAGGGATGTCAACTGATTCTGCTCCACCGTAAGTGATCCTGGCGTTGTGTATCGTCGATCCGTGGTTGTTGGACAATTTACATTGAATCATAAACGGCGTTTTTTCTAATATATTTCGCAGTTCGAGAAACTTTCAAAAGATAAGGAAATCATTATTAATTTGTTATTTTCATACTTCAAACGATTCATAGGTGTTTGGCAAACTCGTTTTGTAATAGAATATTGTAAAGAAGTTCATTGATGACAGTTAGATACGCGATAATTCGCTAAACTGTGATATAAAATGTTTCTTAAAATACATTATGATTAATGCTTTATGATTAAATCGGAATCGCTTTGCTGAGAAAACACGTGAAAGATGGTTGTATCACATGTCATATAATAATTTGATTTTGATTTTAATCTACATGTGTGCAATCGTTCACAAATAGGTTGGCGTATAATGCCTTTGCGAAATACTTCATCTTAATATTTTTGAAGATTTGCCAGTGAGAATCAGCCGAGCTACTTCGAATAGCAAGTAAATTGAGCTTCACCGTAGTTTGGATTCATGCAATTAAGCCACCACTAACAGTAACTAAACCAGCGAACTTGTAGTTAGCAATGGGCCTCTTCGATAAACTGCAGTTTCGAAATGAAAATTCGTATAATAAGACAATAGATTTGCTGCGAAACCAATGCGGTGGCATCTAAACCAAAAGTAAAAACAGGATTTGTGTGTATTTTGAATCTGATGCTAAATTACGGGAACTCAATAAACAATAGAAATAGAAGAGAAACTATCAAAAACACTTGGCGAGATTTCGTTATTTGATAACACTTTATATTCATATGCATATGCGTATTTTCTCTACGCGTTACTTGAACATTTCTGGCCAAAAATGGTGTGTGAATGAGGCATCAAAGGTTGTATTCATGATAATATAATCGAAATTATAAATACATCATTTGAAAAACAATCGGTTAGAGCAGTTTTTGTGCACCGTTTCACTTGAGGCACAGATGCTTCGTTAGACGAAGAGCGGTAGTCAGAACATGGAACGTGCTACTTAATGGGGTTGTATGTTCTGACTAATCACATTGATCTGAAGATGCTACTGATTCGTAGGAAAAAACATTACCGAAATCTGTTCTAACCGACTGTATTGAAATTACGTTCTCGCATAAATGACTACTCGATTGCTCTTAAACATCTTCACACATTTTTCGAGTCTACATAAATTAATTGATATGTGTAACGAACCTTGCCATCCGAACCGATTGTTGTTGAATCCGAATTGGTTAATGGAATCCCATCTTTGAACCACTCAATTGTGATGGGAATATTTCCCTCAATCTTTGTATAATCGCAGGAGAGATTAACAGGTTTACCAATCACAAATGTCTCATCCTGCGGTTTGGTTCGAAATATAGGTTTACCTTTAATGTACAAAATACACACTGAATGATTTTGATGACGAGGAAAGAATCTCAAAACACAATTCGCAATTCTCAAAATTTGTCATACATCGAGTGTCTGAAACAACTGGCCCTGAGGACTATTACAAAAAACGGACTGCGAGACAATCTTATGCTCGCACATAATCATCATAATAATGTTCCCGACTTCTTGGAAAACGTCGAACTCCCAACAAATTCTGAACTCAGAAATAACAATGAATTTTTATCGGTGTGTATTTGTTTGCAATTTTGTAAATGATAGTTTAATAAACTAAACTACTTTAACATGATTTGAATCTATACTTTATTATTAATGTGGATAATGCCATTACTTTTGGCAAAATATTCATCTGCCACACTTCAATAATAAGATCCTATTCATAATTGTTGAGCTTTTAATATTTTATTTGTAATTCAAACAGGTAATCGTTGTAAAACTGAAATGTATTTCTCCGCGATAAACGGTCAATCTTTAAAATTACAATGCAAATATTAGTTTATTAGGTGTGTAAGGGATGGGGATGTGAGCAACACATTACTTTGGTCATCCATATGCGCCTCGAGTGCTTGACCAAGGATCACTATGTGATTCTGTGTCTGAACATCGTGGTTTGTTGTACGAACACTATATAACAGTTGGCATACAAGTATAACCTTAAATATTAGTTTGGTTTGAAATTAAAATATGTTGTTTTTGGGACATGAGTATTTAAAATGCAAACAAGCTAGAATCAATATTGATAGCAAAGTAAAATTTAAAACAAAGATTAATAAAAATCAATAAATCTATACATCCTCTTATTTAGACTAGGAGGGTAGGAGAAATGCATTGAATTAGAGGGAAAAGTATGTGGTTTGAACGAAAAGTGCATGGTGTTCTATCGACACCTGATCCAAATTGTTTGGAGTCAGCCAATATATACATTGCGGTGTTGAGTCCATATAACGTTTTTGAGATCCAAACACACTGTTCAAGCATGTTGGAATCATCATAAAGTTTAATATGTTTTGCGATCGATCGTATGGAATTGCGCTCCGGGTTTTTGTCAAACAGGACTGCTGTTTTAACTACGCATGTGGATATTGAATATAAAAACGGAATGTACCATGAAATATTTAAAAGCGGTAAACCAATTTTTCATGCATCCGTTTATCTCGTGTATTACTCAAACAATGTTGTAAAATGCAAAATCAATATATGAACTACCAAAACGGACTTCAACCCCGGCGATTGGCATTGGATTCGTGCTGTCTGTTCTCGTAATTCTTAGCAAACACTGAATCTCTCTCTCCATAATGGACCAGCACGCTTTACTTTGAGCGTATTTAAGTGTAAAAACAATGCTTGCAGTTCTGGAACCAAAACTTGATCGTTATCACTCAACAGAAGCGTTGCGTTCATGGCAAAAACAAAGTGTGTTTGCGGATTTATTTGAGATAAACCTTCACAATAATGGACGAGTTGTGAAAGCGATAGATTATTCGCTGAATTCGATGAAATAAAAATATTGCACAAAATCCTTTCCTTACACTACTCGAGCGTACATTTCTTTTCATTATTCTCACATGACAGCAGCTGTTGTTCAGTCATCTAAATGATTTATAGTTTCAAATTTATCTGAATAGTCTTTAGGTTTTGAATAAATCTTTGTTTTTAGAAGTCTCGAAATCTGCAATGCGTGTGCTTTCAACGATAAGATTATTCGATAATTGACAAATCATGCCTTACAAGATTTTATTTTGTTTAAATTATATACATATATATATATATATATATATATATATATCTGATGCAATTATACTAGTCACAAATTCAATAAACTTCTTACTTTCAACATTGATCGTGAACGCAACGACACCATCCGGAATGCTTGAATATTCGCAGCGATAAACACCGGCGTGTTGTGTGTTTGCTCGTGAAACAAATATTTCCCACCCTTTTTGTCGCACACTAAATCCTGTGGGTTGAAGCTATAAACCAATACGGTTCAATTGTCGGAAAGTTTGAAAACATTTAGAGCGACAGCATTATATTGTAAACAAACGCCAAGCTCTTACGTTCAGTGAAACACGAGCAAATCTCTCATCAGTCATGGTTCTCGAAATCTGACATGTTAATTTGTGATCACGTAATATTTTAAGATATCCCTTAGATTCCCGCTGATAACGTCAGCCATCGTTTTTGTGATTAAACTAGAGTACATGAGACTTGAGGACTATAACATACGTCGGAATGCGAGGCAAAAATATCCTATTTATAACGAATCACTATGATACTAATGACAAGATCCCAGTTCTCGTTCGCATGGCGGATCTCCTACAATCTGAGTCGAATGACCTTATTTCTGTATTCTGATCCGAATTCACTTTCTTCAAGTTCGGTAAAGCCCATCGTTTGGTGAATTCATCAAACAGAATATATGTGTATGTATGTGTATGTATGTGAGTTAATCCTGACATTTCATCCGCTTATAGGCAAATCATTTCTCGGATGCCTCATCTCTAGATTGCGAATTTGGTGCTGAGGATTTTCCTTCTGTTGAAAACTAAACAAAATACAATGTTGTCCGATTTTATTAAGATTACTCGCTTTGTGAATACACAAATCGCTAGCGACAGCTTCATCGCATACACGTCATTTGTGGCTTCTTGCAATCACGAAATGGAGGCAGGATTATTCGATTCATTGAACCTGGATGTCTTATTTCAGTCAAAATAAACGTTGCAATCGAATACTTATCTAACATGGTTTGCCTGTAATTCAATATTGACATAACCAAGGATTAGTGTTTATCCAGCTGATGATGTTAAAAATCATTTTTGAAGTCCAATGAAAGCCTAATGTATGAAATAGCCAGATCTCAAAAACAGAATAGAATTACCGTAGGTTTGGAAACTTGTTTATATAGTATATTGATGTATATAGATGATATGGCATTCAACAACTAAATGGAAAGTTGGTACACCTTAATATGAATTATGCCTAATCGAGAGTAAGATTATGAAGTAAACACCTGGATTAGAGCTTTGTCAGAAAAAGATCGACATGTCATCAGACACCTGTATCAACCGTGTCGTGATTGAATGACTTGCAATGACACGTATAATCTTCTAACATAATTTCGGAGCTGTGCATCATATTATTTAGATATTCCCCTACTGTAAATGGGATGAAGATTCAGTGCAATTTGAGGCAAATTTTAACTTGTATATCCAATGCGACATCATTCGTTAGACATACATTTAATATAGTCGTTTTATACAACATTGCCGCATTTTCATTAATGATGTCCGAATGTAAATTTGGATATTGTTTGCTTTTTTATTACAATTACTTGAAACCAACGTTCCAATGTCGATATCTATTAATTCTATTACCGTCTGAGTCAATGTTTTCTATCCAGGAGATGCGCGAGTTGGACGTTGAATTGTGGTCCGGGCCTCGCACACAATTTAGTTGAGTTTTTATATGATTTTGACGGTAAATAGATTGCCTCGCTTCCTGTTATTCTCGCGCCATGTCACCATGTTTACTGATAATTACGTTTGTTGACCAGGCGGACATAGAAATAGTAGGCTTTTGAAATTTGAAAAAAATTCTTCCGCTCCGCCGTGTATGATTGAGGTATATTAGTGTGAATAGCACAGAGTTCTTGATGATCGGCACCGGGCCGATTCACTTGGAGCTATTTTGCTCGAAGTTCCAGAAAACGCTGAGTTCACATTAGTTTATGCGGGAAAACCGTCATCAATTGTAATTTATTGCGGATTACGTTGTTCTTTGTCAATATATATATTTTATCAAACCAAAGAGAGTCTTTAATCTGCGCTCAATAGAGGCATTTAAAAAAAATATGAATATAATAATGGACCTTATCATCGACGAGTGGCTAGCCACTTTCAATTTTTGGCTTCGTATTTGCACTAAATGCATAGCTCAGCAGACTTTGACTGGGACTCACGGATCCAGTCTACGTTTTAACAGAATTCAGACGATAAGCAACATTACAAAGAATCACTATAATTCCACAGTTGCTACACCAGATATTTGATGAGCGATCTAGCGTCAACATATGACCTGAACCATGATTGTTAGTCTGTTAGAAGTCACATTGAAAGAAACAATATTGACATCATCCATGACGCATAAGCTGACTTGGGAGATAACATACAAAATTTTACTACGGACATTGAGTCGATCGAACACGTAAAACTTCCCCGAGTGCGCAGAATCAAAATCGCTTGATTAAAACCTGAAGATCAGCAGCTAAGCTCATTAGCGTTTAAGTAGCTAAAACATTATAGTTCAAAGAAATATTTCAAAAGCCTGGACCCCGGGCAATGTCACATATTTAAATGTGCAATATTCGTTCACATCCTGCAAATGATCGTCCTGTCACTTGACCTCATGTGGTGTTTAAAGTTTCGGAACTCCAGATGACGAGAAACATTTAAAATCACCTATTACTTCAGATTATATTAGTAACAAAGTAGCATTCTTTCCGAAATTCTCGCTCATGGTCAAGCTCCATTATATTCTTCTAAAGTTATGCTCGAGACTAAAAAAACTTCGCATATTTCCGAAAAGGGTTTTGTGTGTATTTGTTGCAAATAAACTCACTTCCGAAATATCCCGTCGACTCGTACTAGTGGATTCGGTGAAACTCCATGAGGGTTCTTCATTTGTTCGAATAATTGCGGGGCAAAAAATTGAGAAGGGTTCATTAAGCAACACAGTCCGTCTATTTTCCGATTGTTCGACAATGCGATTCCACAATGGTACTGGTGCACTGGATCCAATCAACTGGATTGCATTTTGATTACCGACAAGTGGTGATCGTAACCCGGGACCGGTGATCTCACAAATAAATATCAGGTTGCCCTTCGATGCCGTGGGATTATTTATTACAACCAGTTTCCCTTAGAGTAATGCGCAGAAAACATATCGTCAGTAATGATGTAGATATATTTATGAATATATCATTTAAAATCATGGAGCTTTGCGTTAAAACGAAGTGAAAAAAAACTCTATCAATCTTAATTCCGATATTTTCTATCGATATAAATAAATATGAAATCAAACTCATTCCTATATAACACTTTTATCTGATAGGTGAGAAAAAGAGCTTGATTAGAATGCAATGTTTCGCATGCCTAAATCATGAATGGTCAACCATAAATGGTTGACACTTCCGGTAACAAGTGTTGACAAAAACGTGATGAGTGCCACACTGCATTTTAAAGAATTCTAAATTTTACAAAATCGGGAATTGTTCTCGTAACTAGGGTTTAAGAGTTTCAATCTGAGCAAACAGGTCCTTTTCGTGAAAATTTAATTGTTCGCGTTACACAACAACTCTCACATCTTATCAACCTTATACTTGAACAGACAATTGATATCACAGGGAGGTCAAGTCACGTGGAAAAACCCACTATCATTCGACATAGTTACTTATCAAGCAATGTATGTACACTTAATGACACAGCATTATTCATTGACATATACATGGGAGTGCGGATTAAATATTTTATTGATACGAGGCAGATAGCGTGAAATATGAAGTATTTTAGAGAAATGTGATTTGTGCCTTGGCTAAGTTTGAAATGAAAATAAGATGAAATAATATCTTTTCTAATTAATTCATATCTGATACAACGAGAATAATCACAGTCTAATCTAATGTTTACGTTCAAAATTCGATCCATGTTTACAAACACATTTACCATTTTGTAAATCGGCAGAAAAAAATCCATTTGAATCAACTGAGTTTACGTCTCCGTCAAGCTTCCATTGAATATCCAAGCCTGGGTTATCACCCTCCATCAAACAGCCGAGCAACACGTAAGCACCAGAACCAATCGTATCTGTGAACCTGGGGGACAGTGCTAGGCGGAAGAATACGGCAGAGATTATAAAGAGCAAGTAGCGTTCTTATAGAAAAAATAAAGCTTTTCACATAACATTATTTTGACAACTATCATGTTTATATTCACTGAATCTCATTATTCATTTATAAATCTATATATGCTTATATATAAACATTCTAATGCGTTTATTTTACTTTGTGATAAGCTAAGAAACAATACAAATCAACGAAAAAAAGGAAACGCTCTTTGACCTACTAATATGCTTCAGGATGGTAGGGTTTGAAACTGCAGTGCCGAAAGGGCCTGAAACCTTGCAGACGTATTCGCCAGCATCAGTTGATGATACAACGGAAATCGAATAGGTATACCTCGGAGGATTGAAAGAATCATCCCCAACAGTCGGTGCGATAGTATTGGATTTCGTCCACTGCTTGCCTTTCAGAGTCCACGATACTGAGAGTCTGCTGTAACGAGACAAATACCAACCTGAATAGTTAATCTTGTATCAAGTGCTGGGAACTTAATTAAGCATAATATTCAAAGTATGTCTACCACAATTTTGCTAATTTATTCATTTTTTAATGAAGGGATGAATGAAAGCTTTTGAATGTAACTTTCATGATTGACTCCTATTTCGAATCTTTGCGAAATCATTCTCCGTTTTAACAAGTCAACACTAATTTACCCGGGTGCCAATAACATGTTGTCTTGCGTTTTCTGCTAAAACGTCTCAACCAAGCTGATCTCAAAATTCGCTGTCCTTGAAGTAGGGAAGCTAAAATGCCATTTGATCGTAAAATATCGACTTATTTGCACCAGAAAGTTAGGGATCAGTTTCACGAGCGCGAACGGTGCTTTTATTAAACAGAGATTGGATAATTTATAGAATCTTACCAACTCATTTCGTGAACCGAACTGCTTTTACTATTCACTTGAAAAATAATCAACCATTCGGGAGTTTTATTCCTTAGTGGTGCCTCCCAGCATCATTACACGTTATGGTGAAAATTCATGGCATATAAGATTCGTGAGGTGCGTGAAAACTTTATTCTAATACAGATTAATATAGGTTGCCGATTTGGTTTTCTCATTGACTTTCATGAATCGAAAGCTGATATTCACAACAAATGCTCACTCACCTACACTTTCCAAACAATGTTGTGTCTTCCAATGATTCATCAAACTTGTAAGTATTTCTTTTAACGTTTTTATCGAAACAGAGGCTATTTTCTGTTTCAATTGATGTACACTTTTCAGTGTTTCCGATTATACAGATTTTGCTCCGCCAGCCGGAAATATTTCAAATAAACACAGACAGTACTTAAGTGGGAGTATCGTGCAAGCAGAAAGTCCGTTAAATTAAATCTATTTTGGTGTTGCTGTTAAATGAATATTCAATATGCCATAGATTTTAAAATAGAGTGCCAATGTCAATAGGATTGTATTACAATAACTCTTGCTGCATAATCTTTGATATTTTTCTGAAATTCAGTGCTGTTAAATAAATATCGTTCGCAGAAAATTTTATGGACGAAACACGATGTTGTGTTATCTTCTGCATATTCATAGTATATGTGAATGTGAGGCCAAGTAGATGCGTCGCAACTCAATATAATAGGACATACATTACGCTCATAAAACTTATATTGTGGGATTTCAGAATTTCCCATAGCTATGTCACATTATGTAAGCTTGCTCACAATATCGAACCTAAATTCCGCGATTAGCTAGAAGCGCAGCAATGGCACGACCATGTATCAGAGTTAAATCACACAAATGGAACACATTTGCTGTCCGTTTTATATTAGTTACTAACTTTCGAGTTTGGGTTTGTGCACGGTGATCGCCGGTGATCAACTTGCACTAAGATTTCAATATATATATACGTAGGAAGATGATTATGCGACTACGGAAACCAACTTTCGTGAAGATCAACCATCAGAAGTAACTTAAAGCGCTCGGTCAAATTATTAGAAGAGATTTGTGAAACCACAACACGGATAATCAAAACGCCGACCAACCGCCATTTATACCAACAGTCATGTAAACATTTCACGATTTGTTAGTGGACGACGCGCTAGCGACTTCATCTATACGCTTTTTGAATCTACTGTCTCCGAACCCAGGTTCAACAAATTTACTCCAAATTTAAATGAATATTTTTTGATAAATATTGAAACAGTTTTCCGTTAAAAACTATTATCTTTTTTTGCTATTGCTTTCCAATGTTATGTATCGTGTTTCCCAACTTCCAGTAGGTCTGTAAAGAAATCCATCAGTAATAAAAATTTAATATTCACATATATTTGAAATTGCTCTCTCAGTAGCTAATATTTGCGTATAAGTCGTGTCTTTCCAGTCGACCATACCGAAAGGTGTATACTTCATGCACTGTAATATTACTCCCGCAGCGACGTGTATACTTGTTGTGATATAATAACGTTAATATATAAAAGAATTCGTCCTTACGGAGTTAAAATCATGGAGTAATATCTGGAAACGCATGTTTAAGCGGTATAATTGCTTTTGTAAATTGTTTTGAGAACTCGTTTTAATGGTTATGATATTTAGGAAGATTACACCGGCTTATAGCGACGCTCTATCTTTAAGAAGCGAACAGCCGTGAGAAACCAGTGATTTGCTTCAATCATCGGTTTTATCGAACTCTCAGATTGAAGTGATGCACGATTTCAATGATTATACTTTGGAGTTTAACTCAGTTTTGATAGGAATGCATCTGATCATGATAATAAAATCAATTCATCAAAATATTTTTTAATCTTACGTAATATCTCCTGTGTACGAAAACGTGCAATTAATAGTTGCAGTAGATTCAGACGAATAAACCATTGGTGGATTGTAGAACGTTATTTCATAATTTTCTGTGAATTTAAAGAAACAAAATGTTTACTCATTTATTCAGCAAAACCTTTTGATTTTTCGCTCTTTGAAAATCTCATATATTTTATAAAATATCGGATCGCATTATATATAGTATGAAATATCATCAGACGTACGCACAATTTCCACGATATCGATTGGAATAAAATGTTATAACGAAAAGCTATTTTCGATAAAACAATGTAACGATGCAAGTGGGAAAAATTACTCTCGTTATCGATGCGTTCTGAAACGAAAGAGGTGTACTTTTATAAATTCTTAGAAGAAGCTTTAATTTCGAGGAGAATTCATACAGCTGTTAACACGGATTGTTCAATATTCTATCAATGATTTAATCTGGTGATACAGAATGGGTCTATTAAGATAATTTTGGGCATTTTGTCATAAAAACAGAGCTTTTCCTTTGAATCCACATGATGAAGTGGTCAACCAATATTATGTTTTATAAACGATAAAAGAGAAAAATCGCATCAAGATGAATGCCGACACTATAGAGACGAAATTAATAGAAAAACTGCATACAAATTTTAGCATGTGGAAGTCATGAGATGATTCGATCTCGTAAAATCTGTGACTTAAGCTAATATAATTAGTGCCTGCTCAGTAGTGTTACATGAAGTTCAACACGCAGTTTAGGAACATGAGTTAAACACATTTTTCAGGTTTTGTAGACATGCATTGCTCATTTGCTTTGCTTGTAATTTCATGTTAATCAGCGACAGCTGATTCCTAAAGTTCTTTCCGGATTCGTCACACTAAATATCTATTACCTATTTGCAAGAGTGTAATGATTATGGTTACAATTTTTCCTTGACTTTCGCGGTTTGCGTTGAAGCTCAGAGAACTTATAATTTTGCAAATTCGTTGCATTTGATATATATATATATATATAACTAGAAAAGAATATGAAAGATAATTAAAAATTCAATTTTCATAATACCGCAGTCTTATTTGCTGTGCTTCAGTGTAAGGGATTGTCGAGCAGTAAAGACATCAAGTTACGAAATGACCGATCTAGGACCCATGCATGTATTTTACAAACAATACAAACGTGTACTATTTACATGTAGGTGTCTTGAATTTGATCACGTTTACACACTTCATCTGGAACATGCATAGCGTGGGCTAAGTGAAAAATGGCTAACAATATTGACTCAAAAGTTAGCTGATAGAAATTGACACCATGATAGGGAATATAATTGAGTTACCTAAGAAGCATGAAGCTCTGTACACGTACACCCTGAATCAACCGACATAATGAGGAAAGAAAATATTCTTTCAAAATAATACTAATCAGTATTTTATATTCATACAATAAACATATTTAATTGCTTCGCTGATAATTTTCTTATTTGTCGGCAAAACAATTTACTTACCATTATTCCCACTAGTTTGACCATAAATGCCGACCTGAAGGATTATTAAAAACCGGATGGCGAAGTCCATGCTGCAAAGTTTCTTCATCTATGTAACAGTAGACTGCGTATTAACGTTTATATACGAAACGTTTTTCACACATACTGACAAATTTTTCTGAAGCAATGGTTGAATTATTAGAGTGCAACATTCCATATTTCTGGCCCCTTTAGACTTACGTGTGGAGGAAATATTGCTGAAAATATTTTTGGTGCTCAGCAAAAAGTGATGGTAACAACCAAATTTGGAATTCCACAATAAGCATTCAGTATCAATTAATGACCTTGAGAAAAAAAAAATCACAATGTGTGAAAAGTTGCGGATTATCAATGGTAATTTTCTTAGAAAACGGTATTGAAATACGCAGCTTAGAAGTTGCACTACCTGAACTCCACGCGAGCAACCTTTAACAATGTTTAACGCATATAGTTGAATTTACTCACACTCGAACGTGCTGAACATTCTACATCCTTCGAGCTCTCTCTACTTTGTATCTTGACCGTGAAGCTCAGCATCTTGTATATCATTTTTGTCTAGCTTAGCGAATACGAGCCTTAATTGTCCAAGTTCATCTTAGTGAAATATAGCGATCAACATTACGTTGCATGCATGAAACTGTCTCATCCAGTTAACTTGGAAATACAAACAAATGACCGCACATAAACACGAAACGATGACTCAGAAAACCTTACGGAAAAATTAAAAAAACGTTTTTCGAAAGGACCTTTCCAAAGACTCATCTTGTGACCTGTCATGTCTGCTCAGGAAAAAATTATGCTCTCAACGATACGACCTTGACGAATGAAGTGATAAATATAATCAAAAACGAATGTTTTGTGGCGCTCATATCCCCACCACTTATTGAAAGACTATTCTATCGTGGGAGTTTGCTACGTGTGCGGACAAATTTGACAATGCCCCTGCGACCAAGCAAGTGTAGTAGAAATTAATCGGGGACTGAGCTTGGATGTGAAAACTGTCAGTGGTGAATGCTGTTTAAAAATTGAAGTTAACCTCGATTAATGTATTGTGGTGCTCACATCTTCATCCCTTACACACAACTACCGGTTTCTAGCCGTTTGTTAGACAATGATGGTTGTATATTAGTGATTAACAAAGCTTATATTGATCAAAGGAGAAATTGGAAAATGTGAAAGTTAATAACCCACCAAACACGGGTTTTCGAAGCTAGCACGTAAACCCGGCACAAACAACGAAATCTTATGAAATCGTGCACTCTAAACAATTAAGTTTCCGGTGCTGACGCTAAATCATATGCAGCTATCAGAAAGTACGCAAGTGGAAGAAACTTCAAAACATTCGAACAATCCATTAGACACCGGGTTCTACGACTTAACTGTAATATGTACGCATATGCCAGAACCAGATGCTTCACTCTTTGAGGTTCGAAACTGGACGACCTCAAGGTTTGGTTTGACTTGTATGATATCATGCATCATCGTAAGCCAACATCATTGTGTCGGCTTATTATAAAACGTGATTCGCCACACCACGCTCAAAGTAACCGTAGACCATGGAAGATATCCGCGAGAAATATGGCTTAAATCCTTCATACTACGAAGTAACTCAGAAACAACCTGCCGTGTCTACCACGATGTTACATGTTGCGAGAGAAGGGGCGACACCGCTGGTCCTAAAATCCATTTATTCCGCAGTCTTTTCTAACTCGATAGTTCAGAAATCATTGTTGATTATTTAACTCACAAACGCGCTAGCTACGAACGTAAGTAATGAATATTCCTGGCAGAAATCATTAAGATTTCGGAGTAAAATGCGAAATAATATATCCATTTTGCAAGATCTCGTTGATTGGAGAGAGTTTAAATCCACTGAAAGTGATTCTTCTGAATAGCGCAACTGCTGCCTTGAAATATAAGTTCCCAAAATGGGTCATTCTATCTGGTTTGAGCGTCAAAGTACGAGACAACCGTCAAGTTCTGAGTATAGCGGTTAACCATGAAAACATTCTGATGCACTTGCAGGCGAAAACGTCCACTGGCACGAATAAATAAATGCCGATCGACCTGAAATCAGTCCAGATCCAAACTAAGAACCAGATAAAATTATGGATTCGGACACTTTAGCTATATTAACACAAACAACGCTACACACCACACAATGGATGTCAGTAATTACTAGAGCTATAACGCACAACGTCATGCCAAATCCGAATCCAGATGAGTCCAACCAATAATTTAATTTTACACCCGTCATTATTCACAAAAAATACGATGAAGTGCATCCATACGAACGCGAAAATTTGTATCAATAAATTAATCAAACTGTACATGATTTGTGAAAAAAGGATGCCTTATGTAGTCGCCATAACAGTAACTTGGTTCCATGATTCCTTGTCTGATGATGCAGTTTTCTTGTCTCTATTTCGGAGTGTCCATTTAGATGATGGCGGAGGAGTAGCAATTTAATTCGAGCAGTTTATTTTCTCAGAGTTATGAACGATAAGGCCCTCGATATACCCGAAACAATTTGGCGCTTTCTGACTCTTACTCGAGGAGACGAATCTTTTATAAGGGTGATCCATCTTCCCCCAACAGCACAGCATCACCAAAACAATAAGCTGATTGATGGTTTGCAACTTGTGACAAATCTGTCCGAGGTTCAGTTATTGATAATGGTTAATTCATCCTCGACAACCTACAGTCGGGATGATCATTCATCATTCCCACTTGGGTATCAACTTCGAAGAGACTTGGATTACGCACCCCATTATAACCACGTTCTACGATTTACTCGTTTAGGGGCCAAATCTTATATCAGATTCTACTGCTGTAAAGAATATTGTCTATAAACGGCCAAACGAACAAAGTGATCATGTTGTCTCATAATTCGAGTGCGTTCGTAGCGCTAGTCAAAACAGATTCGAAACATAATACGTCGGAATAGTGAAATCTGTTTGCCGATTTTAAATACAACAGTTTTTGCAGGATTGGATTGCTCCGAAACCGACTAGTCATCTCTCCTTCTTTTACAGTATCTGGAATGCATACTGGACGTAAATTTAATAGTCGTTCTGAAGGAAACTTCTTAATGAAAGACATTTAAACTGCAGACTGAAAAATTGATGAAATAAATAGCAAGAGCATTAGGTTTCCATCAACCTGCAATCACAGCTGTTTGATAGGCACAATTTACACTACTGAGAAACAACGTTTTCGGTAAATTTCAGATGATAAACAATATTTTCAATAGCATTTGATTTCCTGGATGCACCACAATCAGGAGCTTTTAAATACACTCGTAAAGGTCAGAACGAATATCATATATATAGCACTCACCTACATAAATATATATATATATATATATATGATATATATACGGGTCGATCGGAGGCGAGATCGTTGCAGATCGTGATCCAGTCTCGTTCCCACCTGCGAACTCCGTAGACTGTACGCAGACCCAGGATGTCTACATCCTCTTTCACAGTTGACAGCCAGGTTTTCACTTGACCACCTTGCCGCCGACGCCAGGTGCGAACGGGTTTGGGGTCGAGGACGAGTTTTGGAAGTGCTATGTCTGTCTTTCGGAGGACGTGGCCAAACCATTGCAGCCTTCGCCGTTGTATGTGAGCGGAAAGTGGAGATAGTCCGCTGCAACGCTCTCGTACGGCTGCGTTAGATACTCGGTCAGTATATCGGATGCCCAAGATTAACCTAAGGCACCAATGGTCGAACACTTCTAATGTGCGTACATCCTGTGACCTTAAAGGCCATGTCTCGCATCCATAAAGCAGTACAGGGCGGATCACTGCTTGATAAACACGCGTCTTAGTTTTTAGGCTGATCCCGGGCTTGCGCCAAAGGGTGCCTTTCAACTGCAAAAACGCATTACGAGCACGATCGACCCTCAACTTCACTTCATCTGTCGCCTGACCATTGGGCAATATACTAGAGCCGAGGTATTTAAAGACTGGAACGTATTCGATCGGACAACCCTGGACGCGAAGTGGCTGGATGCCTGGTGTGTCGGTATAAAAATGCCTTGGTTTTAGCCGCGTTTATTTCAAGACCGACTTTCGCAGCAGTGGCACTAATACGGTCTAAAACGCTTTGCAGCATTTCGGTATTGTCGCCCAGAACGACTATATCGTCAGCGTAGTCAAGGTCGGAAATCCATAGATCCGTTGAAATTTGCACCCCTTGATAGTCTGTTAACGCCTGGTTCATTATTCTGTCTACGACATTATTCTGTCTGACATAACCAGCGATAGCGGCAACCTTGCCTGACTCCTGTGTGCAAGTTAAATTCACGCGATTCTTCACCGTAGACACGAACATGTGCCCTAGTAGAGCTGTAATAGTTTCTGATTAGGTTGATGAGCTTTAATCGAACCCCATCCGATAGCATGATGTTCCATAAACAACCACGGTCTAAGGAGTCGAAGGCGGCGCGGAAGTAAATGAAGCAAGGTATCGTTTGCTGTTGATACCGTGCACGGTGCTCGAAGATCCTGCGTAAAGTAAATATTTGATCTACACAACCCATCACAGGGCGAAATTCACCTTGGTTAACTCTGGTGCGCGGATTCCTTTCGGCGGAAAACCGATTAAGCAGGAGCGTTGCAAACATTTTAGCAGCGGTGTCGATTAGACTTATTCCGCGGTGATTGGAGCACACAGATTTATCTCCACGTTTTGGCAGTGGCAGAATGATAGACATCCGCCAGTCTGATAGGAAAACTTCCGTCTTTCAGATCGAACAAAACAGCCGGTGTAGCGGAGATAATAATACGTCGGCACATGCTATAATAAGTTTAACGGAAATTTCGTCCTCACCTGTCGATTTACCATCCTGCATTTGTCGTAAAACTCTTGATATCTCGTATTCTGATGGTGCCTCGCAGTTGACCGGGTATTCACAGCTATTTATCGGGGAAGTGATTACTGCATTGATAGATGACGGACAGTTCAGTAGCTGACTGAAGTGCTCAACCCACCTATCTATCTTTTTATGAAGGTCAAATATCATCTGTCCTGATGAATCTCGAAGATTCGTATATAAATCACAGCTTCCAGATGCTCTGCGAATCAGGCGAAACAGTCGTCCAAAGTCTCCTCAACTTGCTGCGGCTTCCAATTCGGATGCGGTTTCCATCCAATATAGCTGACGATCCTTGCAGGCCGATCGTGTAGCAGCTCTCTTAAGGAAGCGATAATCAAATGCACCATGTTTTCGGGCGTCTCTTATCCGGACAAGAGCTCGATGGTGTTCAGAGAAATCCAATCTCGTCGGCGACGAAAAGCGGTGCCTAGGATTTTTTGTGCTGCAGTCTGAGTAGCGGTCCTCAGTCTGGACCACTGTTGTTTGACTGATGCATCACTCCCATCCAACCGCTCAGCGATATCGTCACTGAGCTTCTTACGTTGAGCCGGGTTTCCTAAGGCTTCCAAGTTTAGGCGCTTCCTAGGAGTTTTCCTTTGGCGGTTTAACAGGCGAAGTCGGAGCTTTGCGCGAACAAGTGTGTGATCGGTGCCTGTTGCGTTCCCTGTTTCGGCTCCACGATAGGACCTACAGTCGAGCACCGAAGACATCCAACGTGCGCGAATTAGAACATAATCAATCTGGTTCGCCACTATAATATCATTCGAGTACAATGTGACCAAGTGTTTCCTAGGGTGCTGAAATTTAGTGTTACAGACGCATAGGTGATTGTGGGCCGCAAACTCGATCAGTCGATCGCAATTCGCGCAGCGCTGCCCTAGGCCAAATTTTCCCAGGATTCGGTTTGTTGCGGAATCTGCTGATCCTGTACGAGCGTTCTAGTCACCAGCCACAACCAGTACGTCGTTTCCAGCAACTCTATTGACTACGAATTGAAGTTTGTTATAAAGGTCTTCTTTTGTAGTTTGATCGGCTGATAGGGTTATGACATACACCGAAACGACTGTTATATATTCAAAGGGTGACTTCTCAGCCGGACCACCGAGATTCTCGGGGATACAGGCATACGTGACATGAGTGCTTGTTTAGCATGGTCGCTGAGCGCTTTCGCTAGTCCATGCTGACCGGATACATCCTTGGGACAACTATAAAAAAGCCAATAAGTACGATCGACTCCGGGGACCTTGATCGATTTGGATCCGTGTCCGGAAAGGCGGGCCTCAGAGAGACAAGCAACATCTACTTGGTAGTCCAATGAAGAGCACATCGCGATTGCTTCGCGACCAACATCTAGCACTGTCCGCACGTTCCAGCATCCCAGATAAAATTCCTTACGGATATTCATGGCCCGAGCTAGCTTACTTTTCACCCTAGCCACTGCCGGAGCAAAGGGCGCGTCGCATATCGGGAACGCCGTAGCAGAGCTGAGATATACTTTGAGACATCATCATGAAGTTTCTTGGGGATAGTGTACAAGTGATGTCCCCAGCATCACTTGGTGTTTGTTCGAGTACACCTCTCTAGCCTTTACACAACCGAGAGCAAACTACAAGGCAGCAAGGAGTTGGTAGATAAACGCGCTGTGCGCCTATCTACCTACGGGACTTCTCCGGATTTTTCGTCGGGATTTTCTCCCGACGCAGATGTGTGTTATCGGAAAGGTGAAACAAACTACCGCAAGGATGATTTGTTTGATTAAGCACTGTCCAAATGAAAATTAGTGCTCCTGGTTTCCGTCTCTATTCAGCCGAATGCAAATTCAATAATTTAAGTTGCGTTTCGTATGGATAATTTGATAGTCCCTGGACGAGTTTTGTTGCTCTGCGCTGTGGAGTTTCTAATAGCAGAATATCTTTTTCAACCAAGGATCTCATGCCGGTATTGCATATTCAACATGAGGACGGATGTAGGTTGCAATCAATTTGCAGGCAATATTGGGGTCAAACGAACCTAGGACTCTTCTAAGGAGACCCGACTTGTTTTAGGCTTTGCAGGCAGCCAGTCGACATTGCATTGAGTTTCTTAAGTCTGATTGGATAATCACACCTAAATCTCTTTCGGCGGAGGAGGGTTTAATAACAGTGCGACGAAGATAATATTCTTTGCTGGACTTCCTGTTGAGAGACAATCGGCTGCATTTCGAAACATTCAGGGGCATTTCGTTGTCCATGGACCAAGTGTGAATCATATCGAAATCCCGTTGCAGGTTCTGCGTGTCGTCTGTGGAGTTTATCTTGCGAAAAAGCTTTGCGTCATCAGCGAAAATAAGCACCGATGACGCAAAGCTTTGTCGCAAGATATACTCCACTGACAACACGCAGCTAGATATATTAAGATTGGGATCAGTGCGCATTGAAAGGAATTTTAATGTTCTAAAAATAATGTAGATTCAAATAAAACATGGAAAATATTGTGAATGTGCATTAGACATGCGTGCAAAAATCAATATTTCGAATAAAAAGCACAACTCCACCCACCGGCACAACACATGAACATGATTCGCCGGAAAGATATAGAGCGACAATTACGAACTCGGGTTTCATGATGATAGAACAGTTACAGCGAAAAGATCTTCGAAAGCATACAATGATGGAGGACATGTTCCGTAGTCAAACAATATGCAATTCATCAATATCGGTTAAATAAGCCATGTGTGGCGAATGCATAAAGTTTACGTGGTTGTTGGCCTACTTCTGTCGATATTAACCATGGATGTACATAATAATCCTGGGAATTTTCGTGTTCTACAGCGTTTTGACGACGAAACAGTCCGATTTGAGCGTAGCAATATCTCCGCAGCGCATGGATTGATAGTCAGAACTCGGTATTAGGGCGTCAGTTGCACGCAGGCGGTGTGATCTGCGTTCAGCAGCCAAGAATAAAGTGTACATATTGGCCTGAAATCTAGTGACAAATTTGATTGAAGTGAAATCCGATTGGGATTGAATTAATGGCGGGTGTTCTGATTGTTTGATTTGCGTATTTGAGATGTGTTTATACGTTGAGACATCATCATGAATTTTTTTGGGGATAGTGTACAATCGATGTCCCCAGCACCACTTGGTGTTTGTTCGAGTACACCTCTCTAGCCTTTGCACAGCCAAGTACAAACTACAAGGCAGCCTTTCCCGCAATCGAGTGACCCACAAGGCAGTAGGGGTTCGGAGTCAGGGTTTTCCTTCCCACAGATGGATTGCCAGTAGCTGACGAGCTCCAGTGGCACGGAGCTAACTGGTTTCAAGGCGCCAGTCACCGGCCTTCGCGCCTTCTCTTGTCAGTAAGAGCAGTTCCGCCGGGCTTGTGAAAGCCACTTGTGCAGGCCAGGAGTTGGACTTGGTTGTCAGAGGCTATTTGAGAAGCACGCCACGTTGGAGCATTTTATAGATAGTAGGTGGCTCATTCCTACTACCACCCTCCGCTGTAACAACCTTCATCCGAGATTGGAATAATACAAATTACATTTCCACTTGAGAAACCTGAACTGAGCTTTTGTTATAGTGATCTGGTTCACGAGAGCTCGATCCGTATAGGACTAGGTTATATTGCATTTTGACGTGAGTTGGTTAACAATTGGGAATCATGCATCCCTTCAAGCGCAAACATTTGAGCCAAAACGTGAGAATTATCAACTAAGAATGAGTCAGGAGTTCAGCCACAATGAACCAAAGCATGACCAATCCGACGCGGAAATATGTTATTTTCGTATTTTGATCAAGATTCAAAATTTACGGATGAAAAAGCAATTAACTAAATAATATCACGATGTCAGTTTTAAGTACAATATTATAGACGTGTTAATGATTTGAATTGGTCCTCATGACTCGGTGAACGCATACATATCCCTAAACCTGGTTCACGTTTATCAGTCAAGCTTTTTTCACTGAATGCTTGCATCAAACCGAAATAACTGTCGTAGTTTCTATAGTGTAGTGTATTTTCAACTTGTTACGATGACCAAAGATGTTGCTAATCTGAAATAAGTTATCCAATGGGTGGGAACTAATTGTAAGAACTTCGCAAGCAAGCATGTGAGCACCTTGAAATATTGCTCATACCTACACACTTGACAGCCACCCGCTCGGAATCTAAGTGTCTGGCACTTTTAAGAACATCCTACATTGCGAAGCCGTCTACAAGCGTGCGTGCAGCTTGTTTGGTTTACTGAAAGTTATTTTCGGACGTTTCCCACCACACTCACTCGCGAAAATTCTAAACTCTTACATACACCCTTCCGTTCTCTACGCTGTACAAGCTTGGACTCCATGGTTGAAGAAAACATCTCGTTGTTCGAACGAATTTATCACAAGGCAACCAAAATGGTTACCTTATTGGAAAATGTACCTTCTTAGCAGCGACTGACCAGACTTGGACTGTGCACCCTCGAGCGTAGACGTATCCTACACGAACTCACTCTGATATATCGAATCATCTACGCGGATTTCCACCCTCTGAAACACCACTTCAAGTTTGGTCCCGTTGTTGCCACACGCAGCCACCCTTTGACCATTCAAATTTCACACAAACGATTGATTCATAGTCATAACTTATTCGCTGTTCGTGTATGCTCCTTGTGGTATAGCTTGCCGACAGATATTGTTACCTCAGCGAACGATCACATCTTTAAACAAAGGTTGAGAAATCTTATGTTGAGAACTACTGCGTTGGACCCTACCTATTGATGTCTACAAAAATTTTAACGCACGGAACTACTGTCCATATAAAGAGTTTTTCACTCAGTCTGTGTCGCCGTTAGGGATTCTTTTGCTCCACATGGATATGATCATACGAGTAACGATTTTTTTAAAAATTTTTATACGTATATCCTATGGTACTGTACAGCAATTTGCTTTTTTAACCATAAATCTTGAATCTTGAATGATGGAGAAGGGAGATAAATCAATGCTAAGAGGCACTTACGTTTGTCATTCAAGTCAAAAGAGCAATGCAATGTATCTAGCACATCTAACTCGGGGGAGTGAAGTATAGTGCTTTTATGTAAGTTGAGGATTACACTGCCAAATTTTGTTGCTCGATCTTTTCTCTAAATAATCATGTGTGGGATATTGAGTTCAGAGTCATGTATAGGATAACTCAATCAGGTTTCTGTCACTGCAATCAAATCCCAAGACGCCACGGTCGCACGTGAATACAGTTCAGTGAACTTGCCCAGAAATCCCTGAGCATTGGTGTAACAGCATGATAGAGATTTGATTTTTGTTGCAGATGAAGAGCTCATAGTAGTGGATTCGCCTACCAATAATTGGTCGGCTGCTCCTAGTTGTTTGTCTGAGGTGCATTTGATTGTCTTGGTAGCGAAGTCATTTCAGCTTCTCCATTGATGGCAGGAGTGTGTCCCACAAGAGATGCGAGACACAAAGTTCATCACCTTATATAAGAATAAGGGAGATAGAGGCGACTGCAAACATTACAGAGAAATTTCCCTTATGAATGTTGTAGGCAAATTGTTTGCTAATGTCTTACAGATCCGGCTGCAAGTTTTAGCTGATATAAGTTACTCCGAATCTTAATGTGGCTTCCACAAGGGAAGATCAACCGTTGACATGATATTCTCCCTGAGACAACTTCAAGAAAAATGTCGGGATTATTCGACTACGTCAGCAGCGAGGCTCTTTTTAAAATCGTTGATTTGATAGCCTGCCTTCAAAACTACTGAAACTCGTTATTTCGTTCCACTCAAACATGATGCACTAAGCCCATTTTAACAGTGTCTGCTCAGAAGCATCCGAAATTCGCCGAGGCGTCAAAGAAGGGTGTATTCTTGCTCCCACGCTGTTCGGCATTTTCTTTGCTCTGCTTCTGAAGCACGCTTTTAGGACGAGAACAGAAGAAATTTACCTACGAACGCGAAGTGATGGCAAGCTTTTTAACCTGAACCGGTTGAGAGCACAAATTAAGGCACGAAATGTACTAATCCGTGACCTGCAGTTTCGCGACGATGCAGCCTTTATTGCTCACTCCCAAAAGCACCTCCAGTCGCTAATGGACTGTTTTTCGTCGGCATGAATTACTATTGGCTAACAATCAGCATGAGCAATACCATAGTCCTTGGTCAAAGGACTGCATCGCCTCATATCATCAGCGTTGGGAACTGTCAGCTTGAATCAGTACATCATTCCACACACCTTGGTTCAACCATTTCGGATAACCTCCCGCTAGACACGGAGATTGATAAGCGGATTCGCAGAGCAGCTGTCATTTTGTCCCGATTGAACTCTCGTGTTTGGGGTAACCGCAATCTGTCTGTAAAGACAAAGATGCTGATATACAGCGCGTGCGTACTAAATGCTTTACTGTAAAGCAGTGAAACCTGGACCCTCTAGCAATAAACGAACGGAAGCTGAATGCTTACGATCTACGAAGCATACGTTGTATCTTGAACATATCGTGGATGGACAGAGTGACTAGTGCTGAAATGCTTTCAAAAGCAAGTCTAAAGAGCTTGTTCGACCGCGCCTCCTGCGATGGCTTGGTCATATCTCCAGAATGGAAAATGGTCTTATTCTGAAAGATTTACTTTATGGTGAGTTACAATTAGAATGTGGACCATTAGGCAGACCGCACTTGCGGTACAAAGACGTTTGCAAAAGAGATATGAAAGCTATTAGCATTAACCCGGCGATTTGGGAAGAACCTACTCTTGACCGCTCACACTAAATGCATTAAGTAACGCGTCTTCTGCAAACTGTGGAGAAGCAGATACAGCCCTTAGCTGTATATATATATATATATATATATATATATATATATATATATATATATATATATATATACTTGGAACAGTTCACCTTCAACCGTTGCTCACGCCACTAGCTTGCATGAATTTGAAACGAAATTAGACGAATTTTTTATTGCATTATTCGTTTCCAGAACACTTATATACAGTTAAATCTATGTTCTTATATTGTTTATAGACTTAAATTTCAATTTTTACCATCCTATGGTTGTTGTTAAGCTTGATGCTTTTAAGACCATTAAAAACCTTGAATTACCTTGAATTACCTTGACGAATTCATCTTTTGAACCCCCTCGTCTTGACTTCCAAAACTAACAAATATTATCTTTTCTGGTGTGACGGCGTTATGCAGTACAATCAAGTCCGAAGAAAAAGGAGAAATTGAATAGAAAAATGTGCAGTACCGTGGTTTGCTACATGTTGATGTTTTTGTCTCCGATATCCTCTTGTTCCTCGCTCTTATTATACACGTCTTTGTATATGTCGCCTAACATAATGATTTTTGAAGTAGTCGATGTCTGATAGACTGTTTAATTAAGTTAGCGAAAGATTTCGTAAACAGGAGTGCACAATAATAAATGTGTATTGAAACTGGTCTTCCAACCGCCAAGAATGCTGACGAAACTAATTGCCGATCATCGGGATAATATAAGGCGATCCCTATGCCCAAACATAGATAGCACCCGTTCTAAGCAGAGTTTATGGGCGGATAAGTGAAAAGAGGCCAGTCACTTGAATGTTATCTGAGGGTGTTCTTCAATGAATGATAGTTGTTCTCATTCCAGTGTGATTTCTTACTCAAAATACCGTGGAAATAAAAGGAGAGTGGACAAACGTATTGTTCTTTTAAGTTCATGCATATGATAACCTTTCGGGTGAAATAAACGTGGTGACCCGATTTTGTTTTACGTTCAACTTTGGTTTGCGATATTTGTTGGTTAAATGCCTTGTTTCATTTTAGATATATTAGTTTAGCCGTCTCTACTGTTTCCCTTTCAATAAAGGCTGTTTACAATGTATCGATGGAAATCGTTTCCTTTCTAAATTTGATGTCGACGAATATTGCTTTGGATGATGTTTGAGGATTTCGGAATAACCGTCGTACGGAGGTTCACGAGGTATTTGTACTTCGTCCTCACTGACCAACACATGAGAACAGGTAGATCACTCTAATGGGATATACGGTGCATTGCTCTGTTGACGCAGTTGTCGTCGTATGTTCTGATTGGGCTCCGTGTCTGACGTCGGGCTTTGGCTTTTTGACCATAGTGATAGACACTCGCCACCTCCTGAACTTCCTTGATCATTGCTGGCCATACGAAACGCGTGCGATTAGGCCTTGCGTAATGCGGACACCGGTGTGAAACATATTGTGATTAATGTTGGATATGACACATCTAAACGTTTCCGGCACTACTGGTCATGGTGTACCTGTCGTTGTGTCGCGGATTATGTTCCGCATGTACCGTCTAAGGAGAGTTGTTTGCTCTTCACATTGGTGTTGCACAATTGCTCGTGGACGTTATTACGCTTGCTCTGAAGTTTATCCAGTTCCCTCCGAGCAACTGTGGGGCTGACATTGATGGGGTCAATGGAAGATCGGACAAGTAATCAGCAACCTCCTTTTTTGAATCCAGGAAGATAATTTTTTTTCGGCGTGTACTGCGGGATGTAGTTCAATTATCGTATTTCACGTGGATTGTACTTGGCAGAAGCAGAGGATAGCGCGTAGGTCAATGGATGTTATATATGAGTATCTCAAATTTATGTCGTTCCAACAAGTGACTAATGTGTCTAATACTGAAATACTGCCAGATGTTCGCGACCAAGCGTGCTATACGTTTGCTCTGCTGGTTATAGCTTCTTTGAAATCAACGCAACTCGTACTAAGTTGACGTTCTTTATTTAAGATACCATGCAACCTAGAGCGACATATGATGCATCTGTTGATCGAGGTGTGTCAGCAACACCATTTGGACTATTTTCTTCTTGATTTTCTCGAAAGCTTATCTACCTGACTCGTTCATTCGGAAATGATTTTTGTCCAGATTCAGTAGGTCCGGTAGGGGTTAACATATATCTAAACACTTTGGGATGAAACCACGATAGTACTTGAAAATGCCAACAAACCCATGCAGCTTGAAGAAGAAGAAGAAAGAAGAAGAAAAATGGCTTTATTCGAGTACACGAATTTTCAGCGATACTGATAATTCGATCACAAAATAAAATGTACATTTTTTTAAAAAAGACATGTCAAATAAGGATGATCCTACTTCAGTTATTTTACTGACAGTTTCTTCCTCGAATCGAGAATAACTTTTGTATGATCAACCAAATATCGAGCCAAGTAAGGAATAAAAGAATTTTTGAACTTCTCAGTTATTGCATACGGGATGATATGTTGACTACGCGTAGCTGGGAACGATCTTCAAGCCACAAGGACCTTATGCAGTGGGTGTGCATTATCAGACGATATGACTATGACCAATCTGTCACATTCACGAAAGTGGCGTTCAACGATCATATCACGAATTAACTCGGTAGAGGAAGAGCTCAATCTTGAAATTAATTTGTTTCCTCTTCTGATCATCACAAAATCCTTTTCAAAAAGATCAGGAAAAATTATAGGGGATGCGAGGATTAAAATGGGAACAATGCAAGAAAAAACAAAACATCTAACTACATCAGGAGGAACAGCTAGAGAACGCAGGCGTAAGGCGTAAAATGATAACCTTCTAACCTTCAACTACTGTGCAGTCACATGGTCGGTCCATTTTGAGACTCTGTGATAAAATGACGCCAAGATACTTGGAACGCGCGCTTCTGCTGAAGTTCGAGCCATGGAAGGAAATCGTGGGAATTCCTTGAAGCAGAGTTTTACGACGCTGACCAGCCAAATTTGGTGTGATAGTCATGCGATGGAAAGCTTGTAATAGCGCCAACTTTATTACTGAGGGGTGAAATACCCTATGAGTTAACGTAATGACTGAAAAAATCGATGGAATTCTATACGAGTTGCGTCTTGGATGGTTTGGTGACCACTCAGATATGGTGTAAGCGTTCGAACAGTTGTTTGGTGTGTTGTAGGTGTTCCCTGTGGGGACAATTAGCAAACAGGTTGTCGTCAATAAAGACAAAGGCTAAATATAGTCCATACGTAACCTGGTCCATGGAACGTTTGTACAGCGTTCTGTAGTCCAATAGGCATGCATTAAACTTGGAGACCAATTGATGTGGTCACTGCAGTTTTGGCATGTCGACTGAGTGAAGCAGAATTTGGATGATATGCACGAACAATATATTCCATGCTGAACACTAGCTTATGATGCATGAGATGGAGAAATGGATAACTATCCATGTTGGCTAGCTTATTTAGAGCTCTATAATCTCCGCATGGTCTCTAGTCTTTGCTTTAAAACTTAGGAACCATTTGTAGTGGACTCGCCATCGTACTGTTGGGACGGCAGATAATTTTCGTTTGCTACATATGCTCGAATTAGCTTTTGGTGATTTTGAGCTTATCCGGGACTAACTTGATTGGTTTACTAAGTCATTTGTTCCCTGTAGATATTTCCTTGTGGTTGACATCATGCTTTACGCCTGACACCTGGTAGTTGGGACATCTGGTAGGGGATACTCCTACCTTACTAACCTTCTCCTTACCATTGATGACTGGACTCGAGCAGTAGATGATGGGGATATATCCATATATGTTACCTCAATATGTCGAAAGCATTTGACCGTGTAAACCACAGTATTCTCTTGCAGAAGCTGAAACGTTGTGGTATCACTGGCAGTCTGTAAGCATGGCTAGAAAATTACCTGACTGATCGGCTTGTTGAAGTCTCTGTGGACGGTGTTCTATCGAAGTCGGTAGCCGTGACAAGTGGAGTGCCTCAGGGATCCGTCCTCGGACTAATCCTCTTCGCGCTTTATGCTAATGACATACCAGCTCTCATCAAATGCAAGATCGTACTGTTCGCGGACGATTTAAAAGTGTGGTCGAAGATAAGTAAGTCGGAAGACTGCGAACTGCTCCAGAATGATCTGGACAACCTCCAGGCTTGGTCCCTGAAACATCGCATATTTTTCAATTTCCAAAAGTGTCACATGGTAAACATTGGCAAATATGTGGAGTACTAGTATTTTCTTGGAACACATAGCCTCTCGTGGACCATGGAACAAAGGGACTTGTGTGTGTTAATAAGCTACACCCTAGGGATGTCGAGCCACTGCAACTACGTCTATCGCACAACATCACAGAAACTGTCACTCCTGAAGAGAATTTTCGGTAGGTTCTTAACACAGACAATTCCTTGTATTATAAATACGTACATGAGGCCCACGATGGAATATGCGGTTCGAGCATGGTCGCCATGGCTTAAAAAAAGATGTTGCGACTTTGCAACGAATATATCATCGAGCTACCAAACTTATCACTGGACTCAGCCGGAAACCCTACAATGAGCGAATCAGAACGCTAAATTTATTTGATTATCCACGTCTTCGTCTCCAAGAGGATTTGATTATGGTTTATAATATTTTGAATACTGAAAATCACTCTCTGCAATGCTTATTGAATCTACGGAGCTCGCATAATACAAGAGCTCACACATTTATTCTAACTGTCCCTCATTCGAGACTCAACTGCAGACGACATTTTTTGCCGTGCGAGTTTGTTTTACTTGGAACAATCTGCCAGATAATGTTGTGAACTCACCAAACCAGCAAACTTTCAAGAGAAGCCTTGATGCCTATTTGACCCTAACCCCGTGCATCGAACAAAACTATACATCTTAACACCATGCACCTACATTTGTTATCCCACCAATCGAAAACAATTTCTGCCCTTTGGTTATTTACTTGATTTTTGAACTGCTCAGTAAGCAATCTAATCCCATTTTTTGCTTGTTATATTATTCGTTGTTGTCATATTATTCTGATATATGCTTTATATACCATTGAAATTGAATTGAATTGAATAGAAAACTGTGTGATATCGATCAAAGACTCTATTAGCTTTTAGTATGGTGGTCTGAAATGTTGCATATCGCATTTGATGGTGGGATACCTACATGTAGTTTGTGATCCGTTTATTGTCAGGTTTGTTACGCCATGTACAAGTTTGCGTCGTCTAGGGTCCACCACTATAGCGTGGTGTTCGAATATATTCAAGTCCACCATAGGACTAGTAACGTCTGCTATAGTGAAAACACAATTATTAGGTTTTCGAAGGAATAATTTGAGGATGAGGCGTATTTTGCCGTATGTAAGTATAGCTGTAAAATTGGCTGCGCGAAACACGATATACGATAATTTGTTTCTGTCCTTTGACCGTGGAGATAACACACGTATATGATCTCCAGTTTTGACGAGAACCTTCATGTTTTTATTAGCATCTCATACATTAAAGCGGCGACTCTTAGGACAAAAGCCAGTAATTGCGGCCGCCAGGCATTCGAGTTTCAGGCTTTCTGAAAGTAGCACGTCTTAGAACACTGTTGTGGTCTACTTCTAAAGCGCCGTTGGTACCACGAAAAACCTCGTTTATTTGCGCTAACCGTCTTCACAACTAAATTGACCGAAACCATGAAACGTGAGGGGAAATCTTTTAGTAAACACCTATCACAAAACGTCAAATTGATCTTGACCAGGGCGATAGCCGGAAGCTAGCTAACGGATAGTACCAACCCACAAACGCCTTGTGATGAGGTTCAGCCTGAGTGTCATGCGATAGCTCCAAAAAACTTGAGCATTCCGACTGTAACCGAGTCGGCCATTTGATAACGTTTCATGATTTGAACACCACAAACTTTATAAGATGTTTATATACAAATGCATAAAGCCTTCCAAACAAATCACCTGAGCTAACCGAGATATGTTCGCGCTACTCACCTGACATGATCGCCATTATAGAAACAAGGTATTCTTCCCAATTGATTGACACGGAGATATCAATTTCAAATATGAATTTGATGAGGAACAATCGAGAGAGAAGTGGTGGTGGTGTTGCTCTTTATTATCATAATCGACTCCAGTGCCATCTAATAGACAAGACAGAATTCACGCTCGAGGATACAATTTGGCGCTCCTTAACGCTGATCTTTGGTGAAGTTTGCATGTTGGTGTTGTCTACCGGTCCCTTTCATCTACGGTATCGTACAACGAAAGGTTGATCCAAGTGCTTCAGCACTTGACTCGCACACAGCAAGCAACGACACTTATTATGGGTGATTTTAATCTGTCCACCCTTTATCTCAGGGACGACCACTCCCAACAATTGTACCTGCTATTGCTAAGGTCATGGAACGTATAGTCTCGAAAAGAATGGTTGCACACTGTGAATCGCATACTTTATTGCATGTTTTTCGATCTCATGGAACCTGTCTCACAAATCTTCTCATAGCTTCAGACGATTGAACGAAGGAGGTGGATAGAAGTTCTTGCATCCACGTCTGTTACCTAGACTTTTCGAAAGCTTTTGACAGAGTCAATCATCATTTGCTTCTTTAAAACTGGTGCTTCTACGAATGAGTGAAACACTCCTATCATAATTGTGAGACTATCTGTCAGATCGTAACGCCTGAATTAAAGTTAACGGAGTGCTAACCCAAACGTTCAAAACCACCAGTGGAGTCCCACAAGGATATCTGCTAGACCCGCACCTCTGTCTTTTGTACAAAAACGATTTATCCCACCTCATATCGTCCAAAATGGTCATGTTCGCAGAAGATATGAAAATTTGGACGTCAATAAGTTCTGCAGAAGATTTTGAGAAACTGCAAATGGATTTGGACAGGGTGTCGAATTGGGCGGTCTTGGACGACATGTCATTCAACATACAGAAATGTAAGATGCTCCATCTTGACAAGAATGTTCCTTGGACATATCGATTGTGAACTGAAAGCCTAGCATAGAGCTCGTTAGAAAAAGATATTGGAGTGTGGATTAGTGGGAACCTAAAGAGCACAGTGCATCGCCAGAATCTATATCGACGGTCTAACAGATAGGTAGGTATCCTTCAAAGAATATTTGGAAGAATCTCTCTGGCAACGTTACCAAGGATAATGAATGTCTACCTCCGCCCAACAATGGAGTATGCGGTGATCGTCTGGCTACGAAAAGATGTTGCTCTCTTCGATAAAATCTATCATAGAGCAACAAAGTTAGTAATAGGTCTTCGCAATGTTCCGTATACCGAAAGACTGCGACGTCTGGGTCTATGTGAGTTTACCCAAAGGTGGACACGGAGCGACATTATTTTGACCTAGAGAATTGTCTAATCAACGACATCCACTAAAACACTTGCTTGATGTGTGCGATGGGAAAGTGACACGCGGACATCTCTTATCCCTATACGTTCCAAGATACAGCGTAGCGCTGTGGTGTCGCATAATTCTGTGCTCGTGCGTTTTTGGATGTACTTCACACGATCTCATCCTATCCGGATAAATTACACCTTTTTGGATTCCTCATAACGCATGCATTGTGAGCATCTCATTTCCAGGTGCAAAACATTATAGTAAAAATCAATTTTCTACATTTTGAACAAAAATAAACTGCATTGGCAAGTTTGTGA
The DNA here is from genome assembly GCA_013407085.1 of Atriophallophorus winterbourni. Classification (NCBI taxonomy): domain Eukaryota; kingdom Metazoa; phylum Platyhelminthes; class Trematoda; order Plagiorchiida; family Microphallidae; genus Atriophallophorus; species Atriophallophorus winterbourni. Next base: position 38,936 of record JACCGJ010014472.1, read on the forward strand.
GCAACACTGAATATTGTATTGAATTTTCCACCATTCGAAAGAGCTTGTTTTCCCACTTCGCTTAACACTTCGGACACTCGACTTATAAATTCATAAAAACTTAGCTGTTTTATGATCCGCGTGCTTCGGAAAGTTCTGAAACAAATTCAACATAATCCGCGAATAAAAAGCGAGCCGTTGAACAACCAAATAATCCCAAAACAGAAATAGCATTTCCATCAAGCGTAAGGCACACTCTTTGAGTGTCATTTGTACTGACGCTCCTGAGCCTGAATGCACTCTCTTAAAAGACCGTCAAATGCACGATGCGGAAAAATGGAAGGAACTGTGTGAACTTATGAAACTTGGAACTGTAGTGCCGTTAGCATTGATTCGTTTAACTAGACGGCGTGATTCACCTCATCAGGATAAACCCAGACTGTTGAGGGTTAACTTAGAAAATGAGCGTGACCTGGGAAACTACTACTAAATTCTTACCTACTTGGGTCTAACAATTCACTAAATATTCGTATTCATGCTGATATTCCACGGTCCGAAAGGAGGAACAATACATTCGACAAAAGAAAGTCATCTAATCGCAATCTCATCATCCTGGGAGTTCTAGAACTGGCAGGCAATCCGGAGGCTAACGAGCGAGCTGAACATGACTACAGGCAATGGAGTTTTCTGGCTGATAGCATTTTCATCGAAAAGGCTATTGTCGTGGATAGTTTCACACTGCCTTCCCCAGCAAACTACAAAGGTAATGGGTCACGCCCACTAAACATGAACTTCCTGATGAGTACCATGGTTGATATTGTAGGTTCCAACTGGAAATGCTGGAAATACAAAATCCCAAAATGTGTAAGCCTTAGCGATCACATGAACACTGATATAAATGCAGCCCATTCTGCATTATATACTGTCAGGATTGATGAAGCCCTATCAACTGAACCAAGAAAAGAATCTTCAGCTGGGACACAAAATCAGCAATCGAACGCAAAACCACCCTAAGTGACTCCCGAGAGTAAACTGAAGCCAGATAAAGAAATCTTTTTTGGCCAAAAGAGGACTCGATTTGCGCCTCTCAACCTGAAACGACCGATATGATACTTAACTTTAAAAAAACAGAAAAGTGCCGACTTTTCCGGAGTCGGCGTGACAACGACGGTTGTCTCAGATTATGCCATCACACGACACCATCCATTTTTGCTTACCAAAACTGTTCTTGGATGCCTCTGTATCAATGCCCAATGCTTGATTAACAAATTTGCCGAACTTGTCGCTCGGTTTCAGACTAAACGACCTTAGCTAATTGCCATTACTGAAACTTGGCTCAGCCCGAAAATCCACGATTGTGAGTTAGAGATTGCTGGCATGTCACTTCTCCGCCGAGACCGTGCGTCACGTGGAGGAGGTGTGGCACTCTATTATGATCAGAGACTCAAGTGCAAAGGACTTAAGGATTTTGACTTGGTGCTTCAGAACATGCTATGGTGTTTGTTGACAACGACTACAGGCGATGATTGCACAATCGGCGTAATTTATCGCCCACCAGCAGCCCCGGAAGTGTATAATACGAATCTACTCGACAAGCTACGCTTGATTGCCTCGAGATATCATACCAGAATCTTGATCATGGGAGACTTTAATCTGCCTAACTTGCTGAAGACTAACAAAATTTCTCAGACCTCCACTGCTGCCATCTTCCAGCAGCTGTTTGACGAAATTCCCTTGTATAATCACGTTGAAAGCAATACAAGATACAGAGGGAGAGATATGCCTTCAATGCTCGATCTTATCTTGACAACTGAAGAGGACTCCGTCGAAAGCATTACATACGATTGTCCGCTAGGTTCGAGCGAGGTCTTGAGCGAGCAGAGCGAAACGATAGAACAAAATTCATCAGAAAGGTATGCCTATCAAAATTATCAAACGCCCTAAGTTTGATTAACGATTGGCAAATTGAAGGCATAGGAGTAAAAGAGCAGTGGTGTAGCATTTTGACCAATCTAAACCGGGAAATCAACTCAAACTCAGCACTCGTACCAAAACAGTGTGGAAAGGCATTCGAATTTAAAATCCGCAGTCGCACTCGGAAATGGATTAAACTGCGAAATAAGGCTTGGATAAACCATCGCCAGTTAACCACCGATGCCACATGGGAGACCTTTAGAAAACTAAGAAACCAGGTCATTAAACTTATTGCTGAAGACAAAATACAGTATCAAGCTGTCATAATGTCTAAAATGGAACGGAATCCCAAGCTTCCTTACCAGATTGTGAACAAGCAGTGTTCAGTGAAACCAGGAGTTGCGGCCTTGCGGACGCCCGCAGGAATGACCACAAATGCAGCTGACACCGCGGATGCTTTGGTAAATTATTATGCTACAGTATTTTGTCCAAAGGAAAGCGTGGATATACAAATGGATCCAGAAATAACTCATCCTCTACTAATGGACACAATAACCATAAACAAAGAAAAGGTGCTGGGAACTCTACTATCGTTGAATCTTTATGCGGACCTCTAACTCAGTTATTCTGCGAATCGTTGTCGCAAAGTGTCATAACGACTGAATGGAAATCTGGTATAATCTCCCCGATTTTCAAAGGCGGGGTGGGTTCGGAGCCCGCAAATTACAGACCTGTTACTTTGTTGTCCGCCGTATCCAAGGTACTCGAAAGGATCGTGGCAAAAAACTGAGCAAATACCTTGAGGAAAATAAGCTATTTTCGGGAGCCCAACATGGTTTTAGAAGGGGATACTCCTGTCTTACTAACCTTCTCCTTACCCTTGACGATTGGACTCGAGCAGTGGATGCTGGGGATACTATACATGTATGTTACCTCGATACGTCGAAAGCATTTGACCGTGTAAACCACAGTATTCTCTTGCAGAAGCTGGAACGTTGTGGTATCACTGGCAGTCTGTTAGCATGGTTAGAAAATTACCTGACTGATCGGCTTGTTCAAGTCTCTGTGGACGGTGCTCTATCGAAGTCGGTAGCCGTGACAAGTGGAGTGCCTCAGGGATCCGTCCTCGGACCAATCCTCTTCGCGCTTTATGCTAATGACATACCAGCTCTCATCAAATGCAAGATCGTACTGTTCGCGGACGATATAAAAGTTTGGTCTAAGATAAGTAAGTCGGAAGACTGCGAACTGCTCCAGAAGGATCTGGACAACCTCCTGGTTTGGTCCCTAAAAATCCCATATTTTCCAATTTCAAAAAGTGTCATATGTGAAAAATTTGAAAATTTGTGGAGTTCCATTATTTTATTGGTACACAGCCTCTCGTGAACTGAAAGACTTGGGTGTGCTAATAAGCAACACCCTAGTGATGTCGAGACTCTGCAAATCCGTCTATAGCAAAACATCACATATATTGTCTTTCCTAAAGAGAATTTTCAGTAGGTTCTGAATATATATATATATATATACATATATATATATATATATATATTAGTGATTTCGTAAGAACAACGTGAGACTTGCTCCGACCCAAGAATAAGACTTGAGGCACACCACATGTAGCATAAACTGGTCTGGATATCGCTCAATCTACTCCAACCCTTCAAACTCCTACAGTGAAGTAATCATGTAATAATGTAAAAGCAAAATCACAGTCACAGTCTCCCAGCATGTTGATATTTGTAATTCACGGTATATAGGAATTTTGATTATCAACCTGCAGCGTATCCTCATCCTCTCGCTACGTACGATTTGTCTCGCTACATAGAATGAATATCATTGAAATCATCCAGTCTCAATTTATCTACCAAAACAGTTTCACCTCAGTCAATCATCTTTTCACTACACGTCACACTTTCACCTTTCAGTTTTTGGCGTGAGTTGATAATTAACAGATTCATTTAACACATCTTTTCTGTCGTAAAAACGTAATATTGCGATGGCTTTATAAAACACCTGCAAGCAGTCAACAAAAATACACTGACGACGTTGGAATCCGAACTGTGCTTAACAATTTTACATACGCTTTTCTCTGCTGTCCTCGTCGCTCATATTTTGTTTGAATTACCTCACTACTGGGAAGGGTATTATTTGTTCATTTTGAATGATTTCCCAACAATTAGCGAAGTGTAATCCATTCCGCTGACAGAACGCAGCATGCAGGAAAATTAAATTTCATCAAGACGTCGTTGACCGATATTAAATTGAAAGTATAATGTTGCTCACATCCCCCGAACGTACCCACCAGAACCGGTTTGTAACTAGACAGATTAAGATTGGGATCAGTGAAACCAATAATAATAATATAGGCTTACATAAACCATGGAAATATTGTGAATGTGCGAGGTTCGTTAGACATGCGTGCAAAACACAATCTTTCAAATAAAGAGCGCAACTCCACCCTCCGGCACAACACAAGAACAGGATTCGTCGGAAATATATAGAGCGACAATTACGAACCTTTATAACTTCTGGTTTGATGATTAAAGAACGCATAGAGCGAAAACATCTTCGGAAGCATACAATGATGGCCGACGTCTTCCGTAGTCATATGACATGCAATTCATTGATATCGGTTTAATAAGCCATGTGCGGCGAATGAATCAAACATGAATAGTAGCACATCCTTCGAATTCGGATGATGCCGCGGCATCATTTAATCCTTCGGAGTTTGGTCTCGCTAAGAACATTAACGATCATCATCGTCGGTCTTCTTTGCGCTTTGTTATTTTGTATCGTAGCGGAGAGTGGTTGTCTGCATATCATCCAAAAGTTTGAGGTAAGCAATCATCGCGTCTGAATTTTGCACATTCACAAAATGAAATACATTTGGTACATCGAACGACGGTTATGAGCGTATTCTTAAGATGATCTTCTTGCATGCAAAGTTCTTACAACTATTTCCCAGCCATTGCATACCTTATTTAAAATTAACCGGTTAGCAAAATCTATGGTCATCGTTACAAATTGGAAAACCGCAGACAAGTGAATGTGCCATGTTATTTTGGTTTTCAAAGCTATTCAAAGT
>JACCGJ010014478.1:0-13884 GCA_013407085.1 Atriophallophorus winterbourni
GCATTTGATGAACTCATGTGGAATTCCGTCATCAACAGGGGGTTTTCCCATTCGCTAAGCGGTCGATTGCCTTATTTAGCTCATCAATAGTAGGGGAAGTATCTAGATGTTCACTGTTTGGCAACCGTTAAACATTTTCAAATAAATGCGGTAAAACCGTACTGTCCACAGAGTAGAGAGAGGAGAAGTGCTCTACCCATCTTCCTATCTGCTGAGTTTGTCGACAATGGGGTTACCAGATACATACTTAATGGGATCTGTTTTAAACTTGTTTGGACCAATGGCTCTCTTGATCCCATCATACATACCGTGAGTTCTGAGGGTTAAACCGAGATTAACCGTAATTTTGTATTTGAGCACAGTGGGTTCAAATTCAAAGCTTATCTACCGCATAACGATTGTTTCAAAGATAACTGAGCCTAATCGTGTTGTCTTAAACTAACAAAAGTGAATGCATTAAGCATTGTCCCAGCTATTATAAAGCCAATTAGATAAATGAGTGCACAGTATCTTAGACGGCATAAGCCGAGATCCTGTCTGGTTAGATTGAGTTGAAATCACATTCATATAATTTACACTCGCCATAGAACTGAGCTTATATACCATATCAGGTCAAGTGTCTAGCCGCCAATCAGGAATGGTTTAGCGAATGTGACAACTGAGGTACACAACGTGATAGCTCTGCCTTATAAATGACATAGATGTAGAATGAATGATATTACGAGCAATAAGAGGCAACATTGATGTTGGAAAACGCTTCCTTATTGCCCAGTAAATATTCAGTTAGATCAGATCTGTCTAGGTCTGGGCAACCTGACAGTATCTTAGCCCACGTGCAGTTTCTGACTGTGCGGCACTTTCCCTGGATCAGGCTTGTGCTTTCATGCCATGCCATGCCGTTAGATCAGAGCACAGAAGAAAAGTAAACAAAGCTATTATGGTAGCGCTCATAATCGCGTCATATATAAAATAAGTAGGGGTATACAGATTAAATACATACGATGCGACCCACCTTCAATTAATTTTTGCTTCTGTTTCACTATAATTTGATTCATTTGAACAAGAGCATTCAGACCAGCGGGATAGCTTGGTACAAGGGCCGGCTGATCTAAATTAATAAGAAAAAATGTGTAGAACGTGTAGTTCAGTTTATTTGCGAAAAATCATCTGTCACGCAACGGAAAGGAGGCATAGGTCTGGAACAAATTAAATTAATTGGAGAATTAACTGATATTACCGTTGATTTTATGCTACTAGCTAGCAAATTACTACGGCTATACCGGTTATTGCAATGCGGAAAATCACAATATTCCTAGTTGTTATCAATTAAACAGTGCGGCTGGCATACACAACAGGACTGAACAACTACAGATCATATCCGCGCCACAACGAATATAAAAGGAATGAACGTTGTGTGTATAACTACATTTGTTATCGACGAGCACAGTGATATCAGAAAAGAATTAGATCGACAATGAATGAGTAAAAACCTCTAGGTTGATTGAGTGTGATGTGAAAGCACAAGCCTGATCCAGGCAAAGTGCCGCACAGTCAGAGCCTGTACGTGGGCTGAGATACTGTCAGGTTTCCCAGGCCTAGACAGATATGACAAAAGAAATAGAAAGAAAATAGATTGAGTTACTTCCTTATTACACGTCAAATCAGTGCGGTGTAAATGAATGGTTCTTACAGAAAGGACGGCACGGGTCTAGATGGTTCAAAGTTAAAATTATATAAAAATCAACACTTAGCCGCACAAGATTGTGATCACCAATAGGGAAACTTTTACAACCATTTCTGAGTAAGCGCTGAATATTCATGAATGAGTAGCAAAAGGGTTAGGTAAAGCTGCGAAGCTCCAGCTCAGCCTATGTGATGAAAGTTTAGCACTTTATTGTCAGTAGAAGATAAATTACAACACATACGGAAACCCCAAGAATTATTCTAGTTAGTGGAAGTGAAATAGCCGGGCAATTTTGTCCTGCAGGAGCAACACTTAGCTAAATTGACTGCCATCGATTTGAGGTGCAATCGGGAACACTATATCTAGCTGAGTCCATGTTATTTTGGGACACTTCGCAGAATCGATCCAGATCTCGGAATTGTGAATTTATGCTCATATTAGCACAATATTGTACTGCAAATACGACGCGAAATATCACTGACATTATATATGGCGAACCCGGAACCCTTTCGATGAATACGTAGTTAGGCATTCTGCCCAACTTGAGATAATTCGATTTGGGGGAGTAGATTTGTAAGCTGTTTCCGATTACCGCGAGAGAAAAATTGATAACATGAGACGCAAAAGTCAAACAATTTCAAGTACAATGCCGACGAGTCTTAAAAATAAAAGACTAAACCGAACAATGTGCGGTATCCTATGTGAATTCCATGAGATATACAAGGGTTGAGGCATGGGAAGCCTGACATTATCTCAACCCACGCACAGATTTTGACTTTTGCTTTATTGTTAATGTCTCAGATTCCGAGGTTTTCAAAATTGGGGTGTTAGTACGAATGAGCCTCTACTATATATAAAATGCTCCCAAGTCAATCTCCTGACCTGTTCGAGTGGCTTCCACATGAACGGTGAGAGTGCTCCTTCTAATATGAACAGGGCGAAGGTAGGTGACTGGCGCCTTAAAAACACTTGCTCCTGGTAGATGGAGCTCGTCAGCAACTGGCAGTCCATACAAACCCCCGCTGCCTTGCGGGTTACCCGATTGTGGAGAAGGCTTCAGGAGAAAACCTCGAGGGAAAATAGAGAGCGACGTCCCATAGGCGGATAACTGGTGCACAGCGCTTTATAACCTTCAACTCCCTGCTTCCTAGTAGGTTGTGCGAATGCTAGAGAGGTGCAATCGAACAAACGCCAAGTTGTGCTGGGGACATGAACTGTAAACTATCGCCAAGAAACAAAAACGCTCAGTTACATGCATTTCCATCACAAACACACACACCACGACCGGTTTCGTGCTGTTTGCAACCATCAAGCAGGGACAGTAGGATCAGGATCCGCATGCGCTTGAACAAAAAACGCCATAAGTACGCTCGCTGCTAAGGCGTTCCCGAGACGAGACGCGTCATTGGCGTACCCAACCACTAGAGTGAAAAGTAAGCTAGCTGCGGTCATAAACATACGAAAGGATTTTCCTAATGGATGTTGGAATGTAAGGACGCTGCTGGACGGGGGTATTTAAGCCATTACTAGACCACCGGGTAGATGTTGCTTGTCTCTCCGAGGTTCGCCTTCCTGGGCACGGATTCAAACCGATCAAAGACCCCGGAGTCGATTGTACATACTGGCTCCTTTACAATGGGCATGCAGACAGATCTGGCCAGCACCGGATAGTGATAGCTCTAAGTTATTATGCAAAGCAAGCACTCATGTCACGGACGCCTGTCTCCCCATGAATTGCATTCATCCGGCTGAAGTGGCATCCTTTCAATGTATGCCCCAACGATATCTGCCGACCAAAATGCAAAAGAGGATTTTTATAACAAGCTAGAATCCATAGCCGATAGAGTAACTGGAAACGATTGGAATGCACGTGCTGGACCAGCAGATACTGCAGCATAAAATATAGCTGTAAGAACGACGATTGGTTAACTGAGTTTGCGGCATACAATCACTAAAACGCCAAACGAAAACCCTAGGAAGCGTTTAAACTTGGCTGCCTTGGGAAACTCGGACCTATTTAAAAGCTTACAGATGACATTGGTGGGCAGTTGAATGGTATTGATGCCTAAGTTGAACATCAGTGGTCCAGATGCAACGTCTTTACTCGGACTGGGGCAAGAGAAAACATAGACAACGTCGCTGGCCACCAGCGAGACTGGATCACTCAGAACACCACTACACTCGCTGCACAAGCATGAGATGCTCGAATGCATAGTGCTTCTGATTACAGACTCCTGAGGAGAGATGCTACATGATCCACCGGTAAGGATCGTCAGCTATAATAGGCGGAAACCACATCTGAAATAGAAGCTGCATCAAACATGGGAGAATTCGGAACATTGTCTTGTCTGATTCGTACTGCAATCGGAAGCTATAGATTTAGCACGAAGCACAGAGATTCGTCAGGACAGCTGATCTTTGATTTTAATGATACGACAGGTAAATTGGTTGAGTATTCGTCAGTTACTGAACTGCCCGTCATCTACCAGTAAAGTGATCACTGTCACAGTTCAAAACTATGGTTACCAAGTAAACTGCGATGCCCCATTATAGTATGAGATTTCAAGTGTCTTGTGACGAATGAAGAACGTAAAATTGCCATATGATGATGGGATTTCTGTTAAAAGCTCGTGCTGACGCATTATTATCTCCTTTGCCCAAAATTGTATTGTTCAAGCTGGGAGACGGGAGTTTTTCCTGGGGTATGTCAATCATCCTTACATTTATCTAAGGTGGAGAAAAATCGGTGCTCTAACTACCGGGGAATAAGCCTCATCGATACCGCAGCTAAGCTGCTGCAACGTTACTGATAAACCAATTCTCCACCGAATAAAATCTGCGCATTAGTCAACCAAGGCGGGTTTAGCCCAGGGGATGCGATGTGTAGACCAGCCATTCACAATACGCAGGATTGTAGGGCAGCATTCCGGGCATAAACGACAGAGGATAGAATTTTTTAACGATTCCCGAGATTCATTCGACTCAGTATATACGTGTCTACCAAGCAGCGATCCGCCATGTACTGCTTTATGGATGTGAGATGTAGACGATGAGGTCACAGGATGTAGGATCTTTAGACGTTTTCGACAATTTGTGCCTTCGAAAAATCTTAGGTGTCCGATATACTGACTGGGTATCTCACGCTTCCGTTCAAGCGCGATGCAACGGAATAACGCCGCATTTCCTTCAGATCCAACAGCAAACGCAGCTCTGGTTTGTTCATGTCCTCGGAAGGACACCTTTGACGCTGACGAAATTCGTCCTCCACCCTAAACTTGTTCATACTCGGCGTCATCGAAGAGGTGGTCAAGTGAGGACCTGGCTGTCAATTATGAAGGACGCAGATGCCTAGAAACTGCGTCCCGTCTACGGCGTTCGAAGATGGGAACGTGAATGGATTACCATCTGCAACGATCTCGCCTCTGATTGACGCTCATTGGATGGTGTGATTCGAGAGATCAATGAAACCGTCTAATTTACCCGTAAAACCAGCTGCACAAAAGTAAAAGTATGTTATTGTCTCGCTTACTATTCCATACTTTATTTTGCAGCTTTGTTTGATATAATTTTCTTGTTGAAAGAAACCTTAAAATCAGTTGTGGAATGTTCAAGCAGGATAGCAATTCTGTTTAACAATCATAGAATATATGTGGTGTAAAAATTTGTTTCAGTTTTATAAGCACTAAATGATAGAAAATCGCCAGATAAGACCATTTATTGAATATAACAGAGCGGAAATCCTTTCAAAATATAGAAAATAACACATATTGAAAAGTATGTGATATGGACGTACATTGAAATGCAGGTATTTCATACGTCGTGTTTTGAAAATAAGAAGATCGTGGTGGATATGGCTGAGCGAGAGGCGCGGAGGGAGGATAATAGTCGGGAGGAGGTTCCGGTTGTTTAAAACCTAATGGTGGTGGGTAACTCATCGAGTGAAACTTTCAGGCTGAAATAGCAGAAAATTAAGGGCACCATATCACATGAAATAGCGTGATGTTGTATCAAAAACCACGGCTATGAAAATGAAACCCAAATCATGCACGTATTACAGAACATATAAAGATCAATGTAGATGTCGATTTATCATACACATCAAGAGGCTATTTCACACTTCACATCATTTTGAATAACGATACAAAATAACTTTGCAATAAAGGATCGCTATCCTGGTAAGAATATTATTGCAGTTAGTATAATCGCGAAGTACGGGATGTGATAATCCGTGACCTATTGTTTGCCGACGATGCAGCCTTTATTGCCCACTCCCAAGAGCACCTTCAGTCTCTAATGGACTGTTTTTCGTCGGCATGCAAAGACTTTCGTCTAACAATCAGCATGAGCAAGACCAAAGTCCTTGGCCAAGTGACTGTATCGCCTCCCATCATAACTGTTGGAAACTGTCAGCTTGAATCAGTACATCAGTTCACATACCTTGGTTCAACCATTGCGGATAACCTCTCCCTAGACACGGAGATTGATAAGCGGATTGGCAGAGCAGCTTTCGTTCTGTCCCCGTTTGAACTCTCGTGTTTGGGGTAACCGAAAGCTGACTGTAAAGACGGAGATGATGATGTACAGCGCGTGCGTACTAAATGCTTTAGTGCACGGCAATGAAACCTGGACCACCCACGCAAGACACGAACGGAAGCTGAATGCTTTCCATCTACGAAGCATCCGTCGTATCTTCAACATATCGTGGATGGACAGAGTGACTAATGCTGAAGTGCTTTCAAAAGCTGGTCTACAGAGCATGTTCACTCTATTGCGACAGCGACGCCTGCGCTGGCTTGGTCATGTCTATAGAATAAAAAATGGTCGTATTCCGATAGATCTACTCTACGGTGAGTTGCAATTGGGAAGTCGACCAGTGGGCAGACCGCACTTGCGGTACAAAAGACGTTTGCAAAAGATATATGAAAGCTCTTGACTTGACCCGCACGCTGGGAAGAACTTGCTCTTGACCGCCTCACTTTGGAGGCATTGTGTGAAAGCGTTCGACGCAAGCGGGGGGAGCAAATACAGCTCTGGCTGCTGAACGCAGATCACGCCCACGCCGCCTGCGTGCAACTGATGCAATACAACAGAGTTCTGACTATCGTTGCAAGCGCTGCGGGAAGATTGTTCCTCCCGAATCGGATGTTTAGTCATTCAAAAAGTTGCAAAACATGAAATTCATGCGATGTGATGTACATCCATGGTCGACATCGACCGACGGAGGCCAACAACATAATCGCGTAACGTCGTCGAGAATGTTGCCCGCGCATTCTTAGGAATGCATTGAAAGTCCTTTCGAAATATTCATTCCCTCATTTGAAGCAGTATGATCCTTGGTCTGTTAGCGTAGTTCTCCCTAGTGATTTAGAAATTAAAGCATGTTTTGAATACATGAAACGATTCAAAGCTGCAGGCCCCGATGACATACCGCCTGTTTTGTTCAAAGAAGGTCGCCAAGTCCTAATCAGCAAATTAGGCGATCTCCTTCGTGAAGTGTGGTTGTCAGAATAGGTCCCACAGAGTTGGGGAGAATCGGATATCATACCGATATTTAAAAACCTGTGCGAAGCTCCTGCTTTAACCACCGTGGAATAAGTCTCACTCCTATCATTATAAGATTATTAGCGTCCATATGTATTCGAAGATTAAAATTACATAGGATATCACAGATCCGAGAATAGCAAGCTTGCTTCCAGCCTGGCATTGGTTGTCTCGAACACATTTTTACAATTCGAAAGATCGTACAACTGCGGCACACTAATCGACAACCGACGATAGCCATCTTTTAGACTTCAAATGAGCATTTGAGTAAGTCGATCGAAATCTCCTGTTTAACACCGTGCTGTGCAACGAAGTTCTGCAAAATATCTCAATATAATCCGCGAACATTATGCTCATACATCCGGATACGTTGGGGTTTGAAACGACTTTCGCTGAAATTCCACACCACGAGTGGCGTCCGAAAAGGCTGTCCGATTCCTCCTTTTCTGTTTAATTTTGTAATTAATGCCATCATGTTATTATGCCGCGAAAGAACTCCAGCTTTCGGAGTTTACATAATGCTAGGCGGCAAGCTTCTCAACTTGGACTGCGCTGATGATATACTTCTGCTCTTCGACTCGTACACAGATGCACAGGGGATAATGAACCTGCATTTGGAATGCGTTTTGCACACTCTAAGTGCAGTGTACTGCTACAGGACATCGAGTTATCAAACAGCACTTTATTAATTGACAATCAAGCGCTTGAAATTGTTGATCATTTTACGCATCTCGGTAGCTGCATCGTTAGATGACGAGGTCTCGGAAAGCAGTCTAAAGCGACGGTAGCATTCCGTCTGGCGACCGAAAGGACTGTCTCTGTTACTCAAGGGTAGATTCTATGAAGAGACAGTTCGGGCTGTATTACTTTATGGGTGCGAAACTTGGACCCTACGTAAAGAACACATTCAGCGTCACCAAGTGTTTGACAACCGATGTCTCCAGAGCATTCTAGAAGTTAGCTGTTACAATCGCATACGCACCGATGCTATCCGAAATAAGTTGTTCGGTGGTAATGTTGATATAGAGAAGCAGATCAACCTGCATAGGTTACGCTGGTTAGGTCACGTTTTACGGATGCCGAACCAACAACTTCCGAAACGGATTCATTTTGCGACTCCACAACCCGATCGGCGTAAATCTCATGGTGGCCAAACCGTCAAGTGACATGGGTATTTAGAAACCCTTACTAGTAACCTTTCTGAAGTCCGCACAGCACGTCTTCCAAGTTCGCGTCCCCTCCATCAGATATCGCAATGGTTAGGTCCGCTTCACTATGTCCCAAAACCGTGTTCAATTTCGGCATTGCAATAAGCATTTGCTTGGATTGTTTAATTAACCTTATATGTTGTCAAGCGGAGTGACGAGAAAATCTTGTTATTGTGCATGACAGTGAAAGCAGCAAGGAAGCAGTCATGCTGATTTCGCTCTACTGTAGTAAACTACTTTCACTTTGTAACTTAGTATTTTGTACACACAACTTTTGGCCTTGTACAGCTATTCCTTTTTTGGCCATGTACACTTCATTCGTATTAACGCTTGTACAATATACTTTTTGGCGGTTAATATAATTTGGAACTCGGAATTTGTCTTCTTTCGTGGTTGCGCCGCTCCGAGCGCCGCCGCGTGCCAGAATTGTGATTAACGGATTCTCCAACATTTTAGTGCCTACTGCACCATATATTCCATCTCTTAGATTTTCCTGTGTGGATTATCTCGTTATCGTTGGCTTCACGGATCTTTCTTTGAACACTTGCTCCTTTGGTCTTTTAGTGAGTTCCTTCAATTTTTGCCGTATTGTGTGTAGTGCAGACTTATTTTTCTTTAGTCCACTGCACTACTCGTTCACGAAGCTTGTTTGACTGCATGTTCCATTCGAGGTGTATGCACCTCATCACAGTTTGTTTGTGCTTACTCTTCTATAGAATCCGTAGCTATTTAAGTCCCACTCATCCCCGACTTTTAGGATTTTACTTTTTCATGGTCGCGTGGCAGTTAAGCATTCTGTACATGCTACCGGTGTAATGCGGTCTCTGATGATGATGAATTACACGGTAGAAGTTAAAACCACTACTGGATCGTATGTCAATCAATTAAGACGGACAAGAAAAATCGTTCAGTCGACAAATTGTAACTCGATGTCGGGACATGTTTATCATTTTTTTAAATTTGTGGTGAAATTATTGTAACAGCTGAAAATTCGTGTGTACGAATAAGTTCAATTTTTTCTTCTTCTTCTTGCAGTCATGAGGTCCAGGTTGGAGTCCCGGCTTCGGCTTTTCTCGAACATTTTCGAGCTGTTCAGAGGCCTGATCGCCAAACTGATCTCCCGAATATGCCAGTGGACATAAGGTCAGATAGCGTTCCTATCCTTGATGAAATAATTTTCACTGATAATGAGGTTAGGCTTGTGCTTGAAGCAACAAATCCACATAAATCTGCGGGCCCGGATGGTATTCACCCTCAAGTTATTAAGAACCTGGCGCCTGTATTAGCACAACCGGTGGGTCGCCTCTTTAACGCATCCTTAAGGTATGGGTATATTCCGAGTGCTTGGAAGCAGGCTGATGTGATTCCTATACATAAAGGTGGCAGTCGATCTTCAGTTTGCAACTACAGACCTGTAAGCCTTACTAGTATCCTTTGCAAAACCCTAGAGAGACTTATTAGGGACAGGATCTGTCGCCACCTTGTCTCTGGCTCGTTACTAAACTCTGCTCAGCATGGTTTTCTAAAAGGAAGTCTTGCCTAACGAACCTATTATGTTTTCTAAATGAGGTCACTAGGAGGCTAGATAAAGGCCACCAGGTCGAAGTTCTCTACTTGGACTTCTGTAAAGCCTTTGACTCGGTAAACCACAGGTTGCTTGCAATGAAGATTGGACTAATAGGTATCGATGGCCCTCTAAAGAACTGGATCACAAACTTCTTGAGCAATCGGTATTTTCGCGTTCGCATAGGCAATATGTATTCCGCGAAAGCAGGAGTTGTTAGTGGAGTCCACGAAGGTTTTTCAGTAACAGGTACTCGAGGCCATTCACTGAAACTGGCAAAGCAACATGTCATGTCTAATGCACGTATGCACTTCTTTAGCGAAAGGGTAGTGAATCATTGGAACTGTCTGCCTGAAGAGGTAGTTTGTTCTACATCAGCAACGTGCTTCAAAGATAGACTAGACTCGATCTGGCGCTGTGTTTCCCAATTTTTATCCCTAATTTTATAGTTGTTCTTCAATTTTTCGTTGGAACGCACTAATGTCTCTCCTCACCTGTTGGGTGAGGAAGTTTTTCTGTTGCATTCCAGCCAAAGTCATACCAGAAGAATATTGAACCCACTATTCGAAGTGGTGGACGCTCTTTCGGCTTACCACCGGAAGTATTCTGGACGCTCGATTGGCGACTCTGCCACATATCGTCCTGTGCTAACTGAACTGAACTGAACTGTAAATAATTCGTCATCGGATTTAAGACACATCATTTCTTCCAAATAGCGTTGTCTAACTTCTATATCCCTTATCTCAATTTCAATTTTGTCCAAAGCGACAGAAGTTCAAACACACCACTGGCTGATAATTGTTAATAAAAATAAATAAATAAAATAAATAAATGCCTCCTAACAAACTACAAGTAATAGCGGGTGCAGTGCTCAAGGAAAGTTCTAGCTCTGATGAGCTGGATCCATTTTTGATACGTTTCCTAATGACCCTCTCGCTAATGACTCTCCCCACAGTTCCTTTTCTCAATCTCTGCAACCATTTGTGCACTGTTTTGCTGAACCAGCAGATGCAAAACTCAACAAAATGGAAATGAAAAGAAAATCAAGGGAGCGGATAAAATGGGAGAGGGAGATTGCTTTGGAAGAAATCAAAATTAAGATAAGAGAGATAAAAGTTAGGAAATCCTATTTGGAAAAAATGGTGTCTTCAATCCGATGACGAATAATTTTCAGAAAATAATTCCGCCACCGAGACTCGAACCTTCTTCTTCTTCTTGATAGACGACAGGGGGTCAAGCCCTTGTAAGCCGCATCTCTTTATATCAGCAACATAGTCCAGGAGAACCTCATTTGAAGAAATCCTGTCCAGCGTTGTTCAGCTTCGCCGTTATTACAGGCAACACCTTATCCAAAAGTTGCTTGAATTGGTTTTCAGAGCTCGCTGAGATAACCTCTTCCGGAAGCGCATTCCACAAGTTAACAATTCTTGTTGAGAGCGTGAATCCCTGTGGTAGGCGTAGTGTCCTTCGCTTTTGAGAACACTTAGGCGAAGCTCATGACCAATACACCACTAGCTCACTGACGCATTGTCTAAATTAAAAGTAGTCAGATAGACTTTTTATTTCAATGCTACACCCCTTTTCAGCCTAGCTAAAATTGGTAGTGGAGATAACGTTTACCGAATTACACCACCTATTGTATACCTATTTACAAAATGTTATATAATATTCTTTGGAAAGTATTCCATCTACATTCATCTGTAATGAGACATTAAATGTTGGATATGCTGCTAATTGTGGGCAAAAAAATCCATGAAAATAGAATATCAAATAACTCAAAAATATTTTAAACAGCACATAAAGAAAATGTACGACTTGTATACTTAGTAAAAAGAATAAAATAATAATTATTGCTTGTACGTTATTATAGAGCAATATATTGCCAATTTACCGTTACGCGGAGAACTGAAATCGAGGCGTGAAAAATTACAACCAAATAGAAAACACCGCGTTAAGAGGACGTCTATTTTATCAGCATTGCGAAATACAAACAAAAACGTGTTCTGAATATGCTACGTAACCATGAGAGACAACAGTGGCGAAATAGAGTGTCGCTCATTTTCCTAGCGTAACTAATTTCGGTCGAATGTAATGCATTTTGTCGCATGCTACAGTTCTCACATAATTGTCAATAAAACATTAAGAGGTCATTCTGTGGTATGACAATTAAGATCACCTATCACATTCCACAATATCTAAATATTATTAACAAATAAAGGGGTAATCTGGGGGGCGATGAAAAAGATTTTATCGCCGAAATTTTGGCGAGTATTTAGTATAATGTATAATTCGTTGACAAAATTGAATTTACAGGGAATTTTCAATTATTGAAATACATTATGCGACACTGGTGGAAAAAGTGTTTTGGGTGAATACTTTCAAGGAACGATGTATAAAACAGATGCACGTTTCTCAGTAAACAGGAGTCGGAAAACATTGTTGGACATAAAATATTGGTTTATTTCTTTGAAAATATTTTCACACGTTGACGAATAATAACTGTCGGAAAACGCTTTGGATAAAACAAATACGATAGTATTTGTGTAACATGTTGACTGCTTGTTCGGATAATGCGAACATATTAGAAACCTGTTTTGTTTGAACTGTTTAATCGTTCAGAAAACTGCCTATAAGTGTTATTGTTCCGTAACGCTGCTAAACTTCGTGAATTTATGGATGGCATCTCCTAGCTAAAACCGCATACCACTCAGAGAAGCCATTTTTCAAAAGAATTCTAAAGCCAGAAGTTACAATTAACTAATCACTGGATAATTTGAATTGAGATGTTCACTTCTCTCATTGATACTTGAATAAGCCTAAAAATGTTATTTGTAAATTCAAGATAAAAAACTGCCTTGCCGCACAGTGTTTCTATTTTTGCAGCGTCCGCACACAAAATCACGAATATTAGCGAATAATCTTCGCTCAACTTCGGTGTCCCCCAAAAACTTCGTTTTCGACAAAAAACCTTGTTATAAATTGCTATAAATCGCTAATATTTGTTTATATTCGCTATTCTTCGCTGAAATGAAACGAATTCCGAATTAAATTATTTTTTAGCCATGAAAGAACTTTTATTTGACAAGGGAGGGCTTTTTCATGAGCTTTGGAATTGGAAATATACAAAACCTTGTTTTTCGGGTTGTACTTCTTGTGAGCGCTGGCGCTGCCGCCAGACGTGTAGTACTGGGTGATCGGGGTCAGTAAGAGACATCTTGAAGAGCTTTTGTATGGCTCCCCGATCTTGACTCGCCCAGAGTTGGACTGGGACTGCTGCTGCTTTTTCTGGAAAAGAAAGCGAATATTCGTTTCGCTTCGCAACTTCGCTTCGCTTTAAATCCCAAACCGAAGTATTCGTTATTGTCTGGGCCACACACCTACGCGAATACATTTGAAATATTAAAGTACAAAAAAGTACAACCCTTTGTCTACTGGCCGTATCTCTAGTTACGACCTTAAATGTTAGCTTATAGCAATTAAACAAGCAGTCGGTTGCTAAGTAGCTTACGTCGGTACCTTCAGTCACCATCGGAGTGCACTTGTCTGGCCTTTGTCTATCAACAAGTCAACAAGTGTCAACATCAAAAACAATTCCCGTAGATCAAAAGGGTTAAAATATTAAAGTACAAAAATGAACACTCTTCGCTTTTAGCGGAGACTTCGCTAATATTCGTTTACGGCAAAGTTTGAACTTGCACTTCGTTTTAAGCGAAGCGAAGTATAACGAATTTTTAGCGAAGTTTATTTTTGCCCTTCGCCATGGCGATAGCGAAGCGAATATTCAACAATGATCAACAAGTGATCATGCATGGCATGTCTCGGTGTATCCAAGAATATACATTATTATTATTATTATTATTATTATTATTATTATTATTATTATTATT
>JACCGJ010014483.1:0-41999 GCA_013407085.1 Atriophallophorus winterbourni
ACTCATCCTCCTGGAGGAGATAGTCGCACAAAAGTAAAGTAAAGTAGAGTATGCAGTTACGGCGAACTACGAACTCAGACGTTCTAGCACTGGGATGTTCCGTTCACGTACATCATTACCTTATCTTTCGATTTATCTACAGTTACATCATCTGGAGCTCGCTCATCAAGCGGAGCACGTCGGGGATTTGAAGGAGGCCTACACCGAGTATACGCGAGGCCTGACCCACCTGGTATCTGCTGTGGAATGTAAGTGCCTTTTCACAACCAATGTAAAACGCCAATTTACAACTTGCTTCGTACGTCGCCATTTTGTTCTCCTTGGTAAATGTCTGTCGTAGCTGTCTTGATGAATGATTCATTATTGCTTCATACCGATCATTGGGCTGTTCAGGTAGCTTTTGTTTTGCTCTGACAATCAGCCAACTCCCCCGCTCGTTACAAAATGTGATCACAGGTCTTATTACATTGCAAAAATCAACCTTTTTATTGCACTGTCCATTCCATGAGATACTTTGGACGCCTTACCTTTGCTTACTACCTTATCGGGCGACAAAAACGATCAACCGTTGGCACTAAATCATTTGGACTCCTAATCTCCCATCTTTATGCGCTCAGTACGATCTTTGACTGACCTATTAGAATGCAAAAGCATCTTTTCTAAAACCGATTACATCTGTAGTCATTTCTGCCTGCTATGTCTTTCGGAGCTCCAGGCTAGCAAACCGCTTTACTCTTTCGATGTATGCTGCTCGCTGGAAACAAGGTGCATCAACCTTCTCATTCTAATGTTCTACCGTGTATTTAATTTGTGCACGGGACACCGCGTGCTTGCTTAAACATTCGTTAAGCATGTTTTGATGTAGTCCTGAGTCGTGTGCACAAGTTTCACTTTTATCAGATTTTTGCCAATAGCAGCTTGTATGCCGTCCGACAAACAAGTAACTTCAGCACATAATTTTAAGCTAAATATGCCCAGAATAAGATAGTGTTACCTATAAATTTGTTAGATCGTGATAATGAAGCTTTTTCTACCACATACGCTGTGAATGTTTATAGCGATCTGTCTTCCGATATTGCCATTATGACTTCGGGTGTGATTGCTCAAATCGGTTGACTGGATGCGTCTGTGGCATAACGCTATAGTGTATCCCGTCCCGAGGTACAAAAAACCCAGTGAACTCGTTTTCCACATCTGTCTACAACATGGGCACGCATGGATGTACAATGGTGGAGTACTTCTGTGCTGTGCAGCTAACACCGTGCTAAATTTATGTGCCACCGGTACTAAGTTGCATGCGAAAACATGCTGTAGTCTCACCGCCATTCTCCTTTCTTATATCTGTCTAGGCCTGGGCAACCTGACAGCTTTTTAGCTCATCTGCAGTCAATGACTGTGTGATACTTGCATGGATCATAAGCCATTGACTAGCAACGCTTCACTTTGACGTTGCAGTCGGCTGTACGACATTTGGAAACGGCCTAATGACGTCTATTCACGGAGAATGAGAGCTAGTCTGAACAGCTTACGATACCAGTTGTGGAAACATTCACCTCATTGATATTTTTTGTCATGTTGCTTTTCATTAAATGTTAACGTATAGCTGAAATTTCGAGTATTTTCGAATGGTGGCTTTACATTCTCCTCTCTGCGTTTTTTCTTTCCTGGTTTATGTTCATCACTGAATCAAAAGCGAAGCTTATAATTAACAATGAGTATAGTTGCTCATATTCCCCGCACTTCAAATCCACTGTCCCATTAGAACTCTGCTCCCTTCAGGCGAACACAGCGAGCTTAAGCTCAGGCAGCCGTGAAGTTGCCATGCAATGATAAAATCGGTTTATTTTTGAAATCGCTGCTCCATCCGCTCAGTACTATGAACCGCGTACAAAATCACACGTCGATTCTGAGTGAACCGCTCAATAGTCTTGCAAATAACCAATGTATTATCCTTTTGCTTCCCTTCACACTTAAACTTCTGTACTGGGTTATAGACGCCATGACTCTTGGAATCTTGTTACGCAGCTATCTTCTTTGATTGTTCATCATCATCATCATCATAACGCACAAGTCTGGAACCAGACAAAGTGCCAAGCAATATGAAGCAGGAAAAGCAGATAAGCAAGCGCGTGGAAAAGGGAAAGCAGGCAAGCGGAATACGCAAAAGCAAATGCACAAAAAGCAGCTTGTTTTTGTAGTTTCACTGCATGTGATTTTTTGTTTTTTGTTTTGTTTTTGTTTTTTGTGTTTTTATGTAAAATAATACCGAATAAAAAATTATGACACACATAATAAAATACACTGGCGCCACTGACTTCGGTTTGTATCCATATCGCGTAAGGTTTCCAGCCAACTATTAGGTGGAGCTTTTGGACCCCACCCAGGCGAACGAATACGCCCAACTGAGCCTAGCGCTACGGTGAGTTTCTTCATCCCAACGCGCCACGTCATGGACTGGCCACCCGATCTTTTCTTCCAGCTTCTGTCAGGCTCTGCGAATAAGGCGCGGTACGGTAAACGGTGAGTAGGCATTCTTAATACATGTCCCAACCATCGCAAGCGAGCAAGCATCCGCATTTCTCTCAGTCCGTGGCCACCTGGTCCTAACACCCGCTTGCAGACATCTATATTTGTAACACGATGCTGCCACCGAATGCGAGCAATTCTACGCAGGCAACGGGTATCAACGGACATCTTCCGCTCGGATAGACCCGGTTTCGCAGCCATAAAGGAGTGTAGCACGCACCACTGCGTTGTACACTCGGCCTTTAGTATGGAGTGAAACATCGCGTTGGCGCCACAGGTGGCGAAGGTTAGCAAACGCTGCACCCGCTTTGCGAACACGATGTGAGATCTCGTCCTCGACACAACGTCCTGCGGAGATATAACTGCCCAGGTTAACAAAGCTGTCGACCAATTCAAGATTGACATCGCACATAGTTAGGTTTGATTGTTCGATTAAACACGTATAATGCCAAGAAGATTGGCCAGGAAAGCTTGCTGTTTTGTATGTCATTGAAAGCCGCACGAAAGCTGTGAGGTTGATGGTGCCCCACTCGTTTGTCAAAGTTGATTGATTGCAATTTTCAGTCGAAGCGGAAGTAACTCGCCCCTAGTCAATCATTGTCAGTCATTGTCCATTTCTTATTTAGTTCTTTAGACCATGGCAAACTGATAGTATCTCCTCGCATATGCAATCCATCCAAGGCGGTAGGCCTGTCTTCAGATTCGTGCATTCTTTTTAGGCATCAGACACTGCAATACGAAATAATGATCTATTAATTATTATCCTTTATGCTGTTTTCCCTGACTCCCCTTCTATTCACTTTCCTTTTATTCCACCTCTCTTTTTAGACGAAACGTCTCCTAAGTTTAAACGTGAACTTAAATCAAAGGTGAGTAATTGAGTTGCCGATTTTGCGATAAACACATTCTACGAATGCAATTTCACCTATCGTTTGTCGCTTGTAGCGCTTCATTCAGCGAATAAACTATTTTCCCTAAGCTGTTTTTTATCTGTCCTGTTCGGTTATTTGTTTTCCGTAGATTATACGTCGTGCTAGACATCTCGCAACGCATTAATTAGTATCTGCAAAGACCTTATAAAACATATTGAGGAGTAATGTTACTCGTTTGTTCGATTATACCTAAATTGCCTCTGTTTTACGCGGTACCATCATTGAGGCTTTAGAAATTTACCAGAACGTAACTCATTCCCATACACGAATCGCACAGTTGATTGCCAGTGTCGATTACTCTAGCGCTATGTTCAATGGTGCAGACTACTGCACTACGCATTGGCGCTGGTACAGCAAATCGATCACTGAGTGAATGCTGACAACCTTTGTTTTGAGCACCCAGACATGTGTTAGGTGATCACAACCGTCAGCTTCGTTTTTATTGTTCGATTCAATGACTGATTTTGAACTAACCCAAAATTTAAGTTGAGTGTCAGTTAATCCAACGAATACTCGGTCGCGACGACAACGAGTTCTCTTGGGCACTGACAGTTCGATAGATGTATGTCCTTTCGGTCTGTTATTTAAACTCGTATCAGCCTGGACATGCCTACCTCATTCCTTCCGTATTTTAGCGCTACTCAACTTTGCATCTATTAATCAGCTGTGATCAATCGTTTTTTTGCCACCCATTTTAGTTTGTAAGTGCAACAGTTATGTTGTTCCGCATCACCTTATAGGCGCTGGTCTATTTTAAACAAGCGGAACGGTTGAAGGCAATTCTACATCAGCAATCCCCGAGCGGTTCATTTGAGGCGAATGGAGAGCAAAAGCTTAAAGATAAAACCCGTAAGTTGGATACCATGCAAGCTGATCCGTTATCGTTGCTAATTCTAATACTTCTAAGATCGAATCCTTCGGAATTGGATAATGTTTGGTTTATTGATCGCAGATAATTTTCCACTAAAGCTCGGAACTGAACTATTTTTACAAGGAATTGTTCGTTCGGGTTACCAGTTTCGTGCCTCCAAACGCTGTTGTTGTGCCGTCTTCTTATCCTTTTACATTTTTACGCAACGTTAGAGAACTTGGTGATCTCGCACACAGGGATTCCACATCGTATCTCCTCGAGTGTTCTCTTGATCAAGCTCTTGCGCACTTTCATAGGACATTGCCCCGCATGTTTGTTATTTTTCTCGTTCATCTTATTTATATCGAAACCTTATTAGTCTATATAAGGCATCGTAATATGATCTCTGATTGATTACTGAATGTGAAACAAGCGTTTCTAGCTTTCAAATCTCTCGTATCACACATATTATTTTAGCCGTTGAACGTTTTGTGTGGCTACGCCAATTAAACTCAATGCTTAGATTCATTTTATCATTCATCGTCTGCATGTCTTTTCGGAGCAAGAACGCTGCTCTTTGTTTCCGTTAATTGCAAGAGTAACACGCTCTACGTGGGGCGTGAGATGTCAAAATATCTATCACGATTCACCACTCTTCATCATTCTGCTCACTCACTTGGTTTTACTCTACTCTCTCCCTCTTACCGTGTATTTTCACCCAAACATATTTTCGTAAATTTATTATTAACTGCGTTATCGACCGAAGGAGGCCACCCATCTATCGACTATTGATTGCAATCATTCACTTAAAGTAACTTGGGTCAGCATAGATTTTCGAACTAAAGTTCTGCTCACTCATGTCGTGATAGATATCGCTATAAGCGATAGAAACCGATAGCAGTTTGAATGTTCTGCATCAAAACCCAATTTAAATCATTCACGGTGGTAATAATTGTTTCATTTGGCTAACTCGAAAGTAACCGTGTTCTTGTGCTCGTTATGGTAACCTAGCTGACTGTGGTTGATGTTCTTATTTTGATAGAACAGGATATTCCGTTTTTATCTTTCATGACAATAATAATAATAATCTTTTTCCATAGCTCCTTCCAAGCCCCCTCCGCCGAGTTCCTTTGAAGAACGAAAACAATCATCGGAGCCGTCTGCAGTCGATGGCAACCAACAGTCGCCTCCTGGAATTTTCCAGTCGCTGAAACGTGCTTTCCTGGGTCGAACTCTCGAGCAAACAGAACATTCAGAACAAGTAGTTTGTGATGAAAATGGTAAATGTGTAGCCAACGCTTTAATTGCTGTGTCGTCGCGCATAGACTAAACCTTTACGTGCTACGGTGGTTTGGGTACTTCCCTAACCCATGGAGCTATGCATGAAAGCATAAGCCTGATCCAGGCAAAGTGCCGCACTGTCATAGACTGCACATGGGCTAAGATACTGTCAGGTTGCCCAGGCTTAGACAGATATGGGAAAAACAGAAGTAGCAGTGAGACTCCAGTGTGTTTCAGCATGCAGCTCACAACCGGATGCAATTCAATTTACCACGGTGTTAGCAGCACAGCAAAGAAGTACTGCACGATTGCACATCCGTGCAGATGGAGCTATATTGGATGATGTTTCTCGGACACCAGCATCGCCATACCAGAGGTCGGACGAATATAGTTTCATCACATTGCCTCTTTGGTTAGGCTCTTTACCCAAAGGATTTGCTCGATGACTCTAGTTGTTCTCCTGTCGTGCCATGGCGACTTAGGATAATCCTATCCCGCACAATACCATGATAATCACAACAAAATTTCACTCCGTGCAGCGACCGTCGCTTGCAATGTATCAGATTCTCTTACTTTGGTCTGCTCCTTCTATGCAATTCATTTATGTCCCAGAACCCTCCCCTTGTTATACTCAGCATGCCTTGTAAAAAATGAAGCTATTCAAAGCTCAACGTATTCCGAACCTATATTCTTAAAGCCACGTATCTTTACGTCTATGAATGTACGAATCTCGCTACATTCGTTATCAATCAGTGTTTGCTGCTTGTCAGTATCAATGTTCTATGATGCTGTTGATGCTTTGTACAAGTTTTAATAATGTTTTTGAGTTGTCATATTTCATTTCCGCCTTTATCCCAACTCTAGTCAATTATTCCTCAAATTCAATTGCTTCGTTTCCATACAAAATTGTCTAGATCTGGACTATGTGTCAGCTCACACGCTTGGCTTCAAACTTGTGATTTCATACATACACATCTATGTTTCGACCCCGAGGTGTACAAATTAGTTTCTTCCGTAAAACACGGACATGTTCCGTTTACTTTTTCGATGTATACATTTGACTGCAAGTACAACATCAAACTTGTGGTCCACTCGAGCCGTATCTGTTGCCTGTCATCTGTTTGTTAGATATCACGCGTTTCCTTTTTACATGATCCGCTTCGCTCCAGTTGATCTCACAGCTGTTGACCATCTGATTTCCCCCTCTACAAATTGAATGCTCGACTGTTGTTGTTGTTGTTGTTGGCCTCCTTCGGTCGGTGTCGACGATAAATGTACATCACAAGCACGTTACGGTTTCATGATCTGCTGCGTTTCAGATGAGTAAACAATCCGATTCGAGAGAAGCGCTCTTCCGCTGACGCTGTTATCTACACTTAGCAATCGCGAGCAATATCTACTCTTCCCCTTTCTTGGAGACGAACGCCGGACTAATTTTCATGCTTTGATCTATTCATCAAATGTTGCTATTGAACATGAATGCTATTTGTTTCAGGACCCTCATTTCCGGATGATTGGCTTTAGATCCACTATTCAATATGGTGCGCACAATTCACCACAGTGTTCAAATTACGAATCACGGCATGAAGTGAACAATGTATTGTTTTACTCACATCCCCAGTACTTCAGTGTACTCTCTCCGTTTGATAGCGCATGTCCAGGGGAAGATGATCAACAGAAAAAAGTTGATGTAGCAAAAATTGATTCTAAATCTTGCTACAGATTGATAATTTCTTCGTCTTCATGCTGTATCGAAAAAATTAAATAAACAAAAGTTGTCGTTGTGTAAGTCTGTAAAAATTGATTTTGCGGTCTGCTAGGATTATTGATTGCTTTGCTGATTGTTTTATTGCTGAAGCATCCAGATCCTGATATCTTTTTCTCGCTTCATCGTCTCGATTGCCCACCAATTTGTTAATAATTAATGTTTTCAGGTAGACCACAACGGCCACAAGAATCTAACTTCTCTACGAGTGTGCATTCAACAGACCTCCGCCACAGCCCTGCTGTGGAAGCGGCAGCATCCGCTTGTAGGAAAGCTGCACGTCATTCGATAACTAGGCCGAAATCAGTTAGTCTCTACTGTGATTCATCCACCACGAACGCCGCAAATCTTGTCCCTTCGTCTACTTTTTATACGAAGCAAATCTCCCAGCCTCCACCATCTACTTCTGCGTCGTATTCCGCTCGTCATGTATCCCCTATCTCCAATTCGAACGACGTTTCTACCCAATCAGGTTAGTTAAACCTTATTTTAACTCCAATCGAATTATTCAAGTTGGCCGGCTATTTCTCATAGCCCAGCACATTAGGTAAATATATATCTAATTAGTCGAACACGTTTCTTTTTAAATTATTCACCCCTTAAGACAAAGAAGCGTTTTTATTGAAACATTAACTCGCCGGTACTCGATTCATCTTTTCTACTTTATGCCTTCCTTAATTTTATTGTTTGGATTGAGCTTGTGCTTCCATACATTAAGTTTTTTGATGATGGTATGGCATGAAAGCACAAGCTTCATCCAGGCAAAGTGCCCCACAATCAGAGACTGCACGTCGGCTAAGCTACTGTCAGGTTGCCCAGGCCTAGGCAGATATGAGGAAGAAAAAAGAACACGAACTTCGCGTGCACATCACTGGTGGTTGACTGAATTACCCGAAAGGTATAAAATGCTTCATTTAATCCGATTGTGTGCCATTCAACAGGATATAATATCTCCAGGCCAATTTGAAACATAGCACACTGTGTGCTTATTAGCAAGATCATCTAAGACACGCGGATCTTAATCGTACTTTCCAATACCTGTTGAGTACAAACATCGTAATATAGGTCGTCGTTTGTGTGTGATAGAAATCGTTGGTGATTACGACGTGGATCGATACCAATCTTGCGTGTCCCGTCCAAACATCTATTACTCTCCTAGATGGCACTGGACCGAACGTCGGTTCCCATCTAGATATCCACTGCGTGACCCTTCACTTGCGAGGACAATTTGTCCAACGTTGACCGCGTGCACCCGTGAACCTCGCAATACACAAGCGACCGCCACTTCATTCGTGTGACAAAGAATCAAACACGCTGATCTCACACGTAATCCCACGGCGCAATGCATATGCGATGAAACTGCAGCTCCAAATTTTAACCATCTACCGTTTCTCTACTCTTTCGAGCCACATAGGCCCAAATTGCTAATACGTTTCATTTCAAGGAGATGTACTCGACCTTAATTATTGAATGAAAACCTTCTTCCCGCATTAGAAGTACCCTGAGACAAACGGGATAAATATCCTTCGATAATGATGCATTCAGAATAGCAATATGATACGTTTCTACCGATTATTTTATGAAGATTGGGAGTGCGTGGAAAATGATTGAGATTGGATGAGCCAAGGCTTCTTCTAGAATGTCTTCATAAGAAATAGAACTTGCGGATGAAATGCAACAGTTTAAGATTGACGAAAAGCAGAGACAAAACGTATATAAAGAGCCTACGAACTTTAATATGGGTTTGCCCAAGATGATGGGTCCAAGGTAGATTGTCGGAATGAAAGACTTCGAGGTGCTTGACAAGTTTCTTTCTCATAATCTCGATCACGGTGCATATTTTGCAGTGATAAATTGCGACACTTGAACTGAAATGTGGAAATTCACTGTTAACATGGTTCATCTCGTAATTTATTTGTCCAATCATCAACTTTTCCTCATTATCTCTCTAGTGTCTCCACCTCGTTCTTTAGGCAACGAAGTTGTTTTACGGCACGCGCAGAACGCGTTGGAACAAGGTCATCCTGCTACTGACTATGCTCCGGATATCGATCGTCTACGTTATCTCAGCCTATATCTAGAGAGCGGAAGCGATGGTGAATTAACGGAGGATTCTCCCAAGTCTTTCCTCGAATCCCGTTTTCAAGAACAATCGACTTTGCTCTCTGATTTGGAAAGACTGTTTGATCTTAGTAAGTCACCATCGTCTTACTGTGTTACTCAACCCTCAACGCTGCACGAGTATTCTGTCTTGGTATTGTGAGTTCATATATGTGCAACACCATTTTGAAATGAGAAGGTGCGGAACAGTTTGTTAGCAATAGTAATTATTATTAAGACGAGCATTCGGTTGTAATCACTGATCCAATCTGTGATAGTAATACTTTTCTGAATCTGAGGAATTCTGCTCATCGGGATCTGGCAATGAAGAAGAACAAGAGAATGACTTTATTCGTTTACACGAATTTTCAGCAATACATTAATTTCTCCACAAAATACAAATATGATAAAATGTATAAAGTGCACCACAATGAAATGATACTTGAGATAATAAAGTGTCAGGTTACCATAGGCTAGACAAATGTGAGGCGAATTAGAAAAATAAAAATTGGAGAATAACTGGAACATTTCAGCGTCATTTAAAAAAATTGTCACGTGCTTCTTTAACTCCATAACAGCTTTCGACTGATCAACCATGTATCGAGCCAAGTATGGAACAAAAGAGTTTCTAAATTTGTTAGTTCTCGAATAGGGAATGACATAGTAACTTCGGGTGGAGGAAAAAGATTCACAAGAAGCAAGGCTTTTGTTCAGTGGATGTGAACAATCAGAGGAAATAGTTGCGATTAATCTGTTGCATTCACGAAAGTGACGATCAACAATAGTGTCTCGAATGTCATCAGCGGGAACACAACTCAATCTTGAGATGAGCTTAATACTTCTTCTGATCATCATAAAATCCTTTTCCAAAAGGCCAGGAAAAATTACGGGGGAAGCGTAAAGGAGGTGTGGAATGGTGCAAGAAAAAAACAAAAAGTTGAATAACTTTTAGTGGTATGGAGAGAGAACGGAGGCGAAGTGCATAGAATGACATTTGGCGCATCTTTTTGAATTGATTTGTTACATGTTTGGTCCAGCTAAGATTGTCAGATATTGTTATGCCAAGATACTTGAAGCTGTAACATCTTTCGAACACAGAGCTGTTAAACGAAACGCGAGGCTATATAACGCTGTCCAGTCATGTTGGAAAATATCATCTCGTTGCATTTTGAGGGATTCAGAGGTAAACCGACCAATGTTCGTAACCACTGATTCTAAAACATGTTGCTCGATCCGAAGATTATGATCCATTGCAACGGCAACGTCATCAGCGTATTTAATAGTAAGTGTTGAAGGGTCACAAGGAAGATCAGAATTGTAAAGGGAAAATAAAATGGGCCGTAGAGGATGCCGACGATACGGCTACATTAAAGTATTTCTTCCTAACTCCACCTTGTACCACCCACTCATATTTCAGCAATTTTCTCAAAAGTTGAACCCCTCGCTACCTTCTGCTTAAGCGATAATTTCATTTTGATAACAATTTAGGGTGGATGACGTGAGCAACGATTAGACATATATGTCGCTGGATTTGCTACGGTACTGTCATGAACCGTTATAACAACAAAAGCAACACAAAACTCAACTGAATAGAATCGTGACGTCAAAAGCAATAAGACCAATCACCCTGGTTGCAATGATTCAGTTTAAGACAAATACAACGACAACTCGAGAGATTTATTAAAGAAAATGAGTTACTTAAAATGTCCAAAATCTCTTCGTCAGAAAACGCGACAATTCCAAATTTCGGTCTAATTCGACCGCCATACTGGCACCCGAACTCGAGTACTAATGGCCCACCGGGGCTGTGAAGAAGATATAACCAAAATAAACCACAACAATTGTAATTCGTAGTTGTTCTCCGAGCCGGTGTAGTTATTTGAGGACGTTTCGTCACCAATCTAGATGGCCTCATCAGCGAAACATCTCTTTTGCGATCGTACAGTACTTATGTGCTGTGCGGCTAACACCGTGCTAAATTGATTCGCCATTGGTGGTGAGCTGCATCCTGAAACTGGCTGGAGTCTCACAACCATTTCTGTTTTCTTTTGTCACATCTGTCTAGGCCTGGGCAACCTGACAGTATCTTAGCCCACGTGCAGTCTCTGACTACGGCACTTTGCCTGGATCAGGCTTGTGCTCTCATACATACATACATCTCTTTTGCTGCGTGCTATCTGTGATTGGCTTACATTTTTCCGTGTCCTCGTCGACGAGTTCTTATTGCGTCGCTCATGTTTGCCTAGAAAATTGGCTGGTGGGCCACTGTACGCTTAAACACACACAGAGCTATAGCAATCAAATGAGGGTCCATTACTGCTATGGGACGCCCTTGTGCAACAAGGTACTAAACAGCACGTTACTGTTGTTGGCCTCCTTCGGTCGATGTCGACCGAATGACTAAGCAGTCCGATTTGGGAGGAACAATCTCTCCCGCAGCGCTGACAACGATAGTCAGAACTCGTTGCAAGCACGTTACTATCAACCTTAAAATCAGCTGAGATTAGTTTCAGTGGAGGCTTATACGTGTATCCCACCGAAGGCTGTTAGATGTAACCGTCGCAATCAATACCCGGACGGAATCCTGCTTTCCTGCAATTTCCTGTGCAATGTATGACGTCCAAGACACTTAAAGCAAGAAGCCGGATTCTTTCAAACACTAAGTTCATACTGTTATGAATTGTATCCAATTCTAGGATCTACATTGTCTAACCTAAACCTGACGAGTAACATTCGTTAATTGTTTAATATTGTTTCACATGCTGACACAGACATCTTTCAGTGATAAAATGCTTGTCCCTCCTTCCCCTGGATGGCGTCGAGTCTAACGGCCAGATTTCGCTGTAAAACGTAGTAGAAATTAATATGTTTCACTGCTGCTGTGCAACTAAGTCACGATCCAAAATTTTCGGCAAAATGAGTAAAAAGGTCCATCTAGTTCGTAATTAATCCCTAATCGTTCTGTGTGATTATCTTGTGACCGAATCACCTTGAACAGTCTCTGAACGCCTGTGATACTGGCAACCTTCGTTTCCTCTTACGTTTCCACTAGCATGCTTTCTCGTTTGATCGAATGCCGCGCTCCAAGAAGCGAGATTTGGTCAATGTGGGAGATGTCTCTCTCTTCATTTGTTATAAGGATGCTCAGGCCCATCGTGTTTCGTTGTACAAACCCTTTGTAACAGTGGCATTCAAGTATAACTTTGTTAACCACTTATCCACTGTTTTATGGCTCACTGAACCTAATCTTACGATTCTCAGGCTACTTTGGACAGACTATCTAGTAGTATTGTGGCAAGTGTGTTAGTGTGCGCTTTTCACGTCGCAAGTTCCAAAATCTATCACACATCGCGCGAACAATGTGCCGGGTCTCGGCATTAAAAAAAACTTGCGGGTATAGATCGCCTCACCGAGTTGTTTAAATTTTTTGAAGAAACAGTAGGGTTTCTAACTTGGAACTTATCAAAGAGCTTTTCCCTGAGACTGAAGTCCTGAATTTAAGGCGGCAATCCCAACGGTCTAGTTGCACCTTTTTATATCTATACTCTAAGAAACATAAATCATGACACCTCGAGGTATTCGATAATCATTGTCTCCGCATCATCACTAGGGCTAGCTGGTACCGCTGGATACATAACGGAACCATCCACAATGGGATACTTTATAGAGTTTACATCGAAAAACAAGTTAACATACACTAGCACCCTCGATCCAGTGTGTGCATCGAAAAGAAGGCCATCGTTTCCTAATTTGGTCTTGTTTGCCACTTCTAACCCAGGATGGCCTCATTTTATAAAGCTCTTTAGACTCCGACTTTACTCAAACAGATGAAATCCTTCGGTAATGTTTAGACTAACAATTGTCAGTGATATGGCTCAAAATCTCAGAATATCTTGGGGGGGGTGGGTCAATCTTTTGTGCTGTTACATTTCTTTTTGATGCATGGTAGTGAAAATTGCAAGGAAGCTGTCACTATGACCCAATTATACTCCTTTATATAACCTCCCATCACTCATTGAAACTAATCGTCTCTTAATGTTCTATGCCAGTTAAGCATTCGGTGCTTACTACCGACCTAATACTATTGTAGCTTGTGGGGGTAGAGAAAGAGGTCGGAAATTATTTCGCAAAGCCGTTTCAGATCAACAAGCGTCAGCTTGCGAGCATCTGAGCCATTATCACATTTCCGTTTCATAAGTCCAGCATTGACCACGTTTCCTCCGCGTTGCACGCATCACATTGATTGTGTGTGGTCAACTTGTCCAACGCTAATCGCGTTCACTCACACATCCGATTGGCCAAAGTCGTTTATTACACACAAGACGAATATCAAAGCACGCCTATCTTATATAAGCAAAACAAACAACCACAACACTGATCCGCAAACACGTCTGTCGCGGTTGTCACTTCGATCTGATTTGTCATGCGATTTCCTACCAACATTGACGAATTGAATATCGTTTGGTTGCGGCTGATGTTGTCCACATTCTCACACTTCGAAAGATGTAGTCACTCGAACCGTTTGAATGCAATCAACCCGAATTATTACCAGTTGGCAATTGTCGTCGTTAATCTTTTCTGTGCCTAATGCTTTTGTGTTTTGTCGGAGGGTAAAGTTCTGCATATCGTACGAAAGCTCGTGATTAGCACACATCGCTAATGCACTTCGCATCTCCTTGATGATGATAATGCTATTAGTTTTCGTTTGTATGGAACTCGTTTGCGATATGATTGAGAACCTATCCCAGTTCTACCGTATAGTCTCATAAATCTTACCATATTGCCTTCATATTTGGGGAAATTGAATGAGAATTTCGTGAGCGTCTGATACCGAATTTCCATTTGTAGCAGTTGAAATCACATTTCGTTGTCCATGGAATGTTACTGATCTCATTTTCATGTACTTCTTAATAACGCGTGTTTCCGTAATAGAATCGATGTGTGCCTCTTCCGAAAAGGAACCCTTGCAAATCATCCGTACTTTGGAACAATTCTACACCTTGGTACGTCTCGTCAATATATTCGACTTCGTCACCTAAAGTACATCATTATAGTATTCGTAGCTCCGCTAGTTTTTGTTTGATATCTAACGATAACGTCTTTTGCTACGTTTACTATTCATCTTCATTCAAATATTATTACCAAACAAGAAAGTGGCCGCACGAAATCTAAGATCCTGAGATTTCCTATCACGCCACTGGGGTCCATAGAACTGGTACTCATCCAGGATTCCAGTAGCGCTGAAAATAGGTAAATAGTGTTTTAGTATTGTTTGGAATATTTGTAGCTCGTGTCGTTATTGTAGCTTACTTGAATTTGTTCTCCGAGCTTGTTGAGTTTGCATGATGCAAACTCAACAAGCTCGGAGAACAAATTCAAGTAAGCTACAGGTAACTAGTGTATCGTTCGACACATTGCAACGATGCCAATGAACTGGCGTCAATTCTAAAGAATGTATCATTTCCCCCTGATCTCAATCTGTGTTGTGGACATACACTATAAACAAAACGAAAACAATGACGTGTGTAAATGTTAATGTAAACGTTTCTCTTTCTTCTTTCAATCTCTTATAGACTTCATTATTTTGTTGAACGGCGTCATATTTGTATGGGAATGAAAGGGAAGAGATGTACCGGCTCTATGGTACCCACTTGATTAAAGAACCCATGTTTTGCTACTGTTTCACATCATCATCATCATGAGGTACGGCGTTAAACCGGTAGCATGTGGTGAACGTAATGAAATCCTAAAACGTTGGCGAGAAACTAAGGAAGCTGTAGGAGTTTAAGCACAGGCTTGAAACGGTATTTCTCACATATAACCAACCGCCATAGCTTCTGCTTCATAATTTACTTTTTACCCAGTAAAGACCTACCCCTATCTTCCGGTTTGGTATTTACTCTTATGTTATGTGGTATACAGTGAATGCCTCATTCGCTCATAGCTTTTAACAAACACTTATGACCAAAACAACTTTACGGTAAAATGGTATGAAATCTTGATTGCACCTCTGGAAGACACGACTATAATACCACCTCCCTGTTGAACTTGCTCGCGTTTCATGATTTACGATTTATTACTCCTATAACATCATTCTACTTATTCATTTACACTCTTTCTCTATAGCTACGTTCCCAAAAACTTGAAGCGGCCCTCAATTATATCGAACAACACTTTTCGCAATGCCTCCAGCTGGCTAAAGGTTAGTCTGGCGTTGCCTGCTTGCTTGTCGACCTCGTCGCGAAAAATTGCCGACATGACTTTGAAAATTAAACCGGAATTGACTAGCATTCACAGTCAACGATGCTCCTGTAGATTTGATTTTTTTCAAACAAACTGTTGCTAGTGCGCGATTATACATGAGGATGTACAAATCAAGTTTGCTAAACAGCTCGAATTGTTGTCGTTCAGCAGGGTGATGTGGAACTAATTGCTTGAACGACTGAGTTCCGAATTAGAACAACGACAATACAATACGTGATCTAATCAGCGTATTAACTTGTTTTTCGATATCTACATCGCTACCAAAATTCTATTATGGATAGTTGCGTTACTCATCCAATTGTCAAAGACCTACAGACGTCCTGTCTCTTTCAATTTGTTTCACATCCGCAGAACAAGCC
The DNA here is from genome assembly GCA_013407085.1 of Atriophallophorus winterbourni. NCBI lineage: Eukaryota > Metazoa > Platyhelminthes > Trematoda > Plagiorchiida > Microphallidae > Atriophallophorus > Atriophallophorus winterbourni. The sequence continues at coordinate 16,078 of JACCGJ010014483.1, forward strand.
CTTCCGAAATACCGTCATATAGACTCTGTCATTGATACATGGAGCTCGGGTTGTAAATGCTGTTCAGATGGTGTTCGCCGAGTTCGCATTGTTTGTTCAGGACGTTTCGTCTTTAGGCTAAATGACACCATCAGCTAAAGTGACTGCAATAGTTTTAGAAATATAATATACCGAAATAAATTGATCCTGTTTCGGACGTCACTTTTTATCAGCCGCCACGCTTCCCTGTCTGATCGAATATCAAGCTTTGGGTTTGGAATTGTTCGGTGAACCAATAAGAATCCCTTGTATTCTTTCTAGTAATCAAAGGATAGCTCGTGACATTCTGTGTGGCCTTTTTGTTGAGTTGGCGCTACCAGATGCTGACTCCGGGCTGTCGTACATTACACTGATTATCGCGTTTGCTTTTCGTATGATACTTTCCAATATTGCAGTGGAATGAATATTTATTAAAACGGCTTTGAAAGCTTCTCGCGTGTAACGCACTTACAAGTATCAGTCTTTCAACAAGAGAATTTTAACGCGAATTTAGATTAAAGGAGTGTGTGTGATCGGAATCTGTGCAAATGTTTTAGAAATAGTGTCAGTCCTCAATGCGAGATGTTCGTTTTGTGTCCATGGCTGATCATCATTTTAAGCGGACGCCAAGCTGCTTGTGTCTAAATGAATTGCTACTAATGAATCTTCTTTGCTGTGCATATAGGCACAAAGAGCGTTTATCGTTGTTTGTAGGCTGAGCATCGAGCCTGAGTGCACCACCGGGTTGTGACTCAGTAACATATTGGCGGTTAAACGTTAAGCATTCATCTCCCCTGCTGGGGTATTCACATCCGAACTCCATTTGTAATGTGTGACATTTATTTTTGGGTGACGTCCGCTCCAGCCCGCTTAAATATTGTTCAGTTGTTATGTGCGATGGTTTGTGTACCTTCATGATCCATTGAGCTATACTGGGTGGTGTCTTTTGGTACCCGCAGAGCTACTCATATCAGGAAGGTCGATGGATAGAAGTCAGACAAATTCAGTCTCAACGCACTGCCTTGTGGTTCAGGTTTTTTAGCCAAAGGCTTCGGGTGGGGCCCCCTAATCCAACTCCTACTTTGGCCTGGGCAACCAGGTAATATCACGCCCACAAGCAATTGGCAATTTGTCTGGCTTCAGACTTGTGCTTCATTATGATGGTGATGTTCACATGCTATACCTCGAATCCTCAGCATCCCGGTGGTTCATGGCAGGCTGAATTATATGAAAGTTCTTATCTTCCAGAAGATCAATGTCATCTATCTGCTGTAGATTGATAGCCCATTCGCTAGGCCGAATTATCACATACAGACCCTCAGACTTTTGGACGTCCTTGATCACGAAATGACATTGAAAAGTCCTGCTGCGCGTCGTTGGCGATCTGGAACCAACATAGCAACATTGATTTCACGGCCCTGCGCTATTGTTCCTACGCTCTCCATGTCTAAAAATCCAGTTTCACAGACGCTAGACGTTCCACATGAAGTTGTCGAATTAACTTACAAGGTGTGACAATTTGTTCGCTACAACCGGCACAGGACTCAGCGTGTTCCTGATGGATCTGTTCTGCTACGTTATGCAGTCAATCGATAAAACAAGAGTTTAGCCGTTATTTTAGCAACCACTGAAATGATGGTTGCAATATTAATGCTGTCATCTTAAATCCCTATTATTTTCCATTCTATTTTGCAGAAGATACTGTCGAGAAACGGAGGCGTGCTTTCCTAAATGAGGTAAGACACACTCGTTTGTAGTCTAGTCTATCAAAAAGCCTCGTGTTCTGCTTGGTCACTGCCGTTTAATCTCAAGCTATTCCGTCTGCTGCTGCTTCCTGGATTGATTGCTTTGATACTTGCTTTAACGTTCTAGCTCGCTTGTATATTTTCATCAATTCTAACTGTCTCGTAAAAACACTCACAACACTTGCTTCGATCCATTTAATCATAGTACCATAAATTGTTGATCTTGATAATGTAAGTGTTATAAGCCCCAGAGAAACGATAAATGGAGCGATTTCGCCCTGATGCTATTGAGATAAAAACAGGTGGGTAAGAATACGCTCAATCAAGTGGATGAGGCTTATATCTACACAATCTGTCGTCCGGTTCTGCAGAGGATAAAATTAATTTGGGTGGCACGTAACGTATGCACGGATTACACACTCAGTGGATCTCGATCACGCCTGAGCACGACCGAAACAAAAAAATGTATCACACGGCATGTAGCGGGGTGCATCAATTGAGCTTAATCTCACCTGTCTATGTTAACAAGCTCGGCACTCACCATAGCATGTGTAGTTCTTAGCTATTGGCCATATGATTACAAGTTAAACCTGATCTCTGTTCGCACTGACACCCTTGTTCTGACGAAGCTTCTGTGTCACAAGCGAAACGCTACCATCAAACTGTTCTAACCGACTCGTTACAAAGTTTCTTTTTAACGAATATGGTACCCCGATCGGTCGCAAACATTTTTTCAATATAATCCAGTAATAACATTAGAAACGTAAAGTAAATCATACATACCCCGACTTCAGCCCACGTGCAGTCTCTGACTGTGCGGCACTTTGCCTGGATCAGGCTTGTGCTTTCATACCTTCAATATTCCGCATGCGGTTTTTACATTCCTTAACGTGGATTCGCCGTGGCAGTGTACCACATCCATCGACGCACAACTGATTGCGATTACGTATCAAAATTGCTGTGTTAATGTTATCGTGAATTAATAAGCAGTTTCACTTCTAATCCGCACACTGTTTGTTCAAGTCTCTGCTCTACTGCCATTATGGTCGCTTCTCAATTTTCAGCACTTCAGCTTATTACTCGAATATTATTATCATTGCCTTCATGATGCATGGATTGCTGCAACCTGACAGACCTGGATCGGTTTTGCCTCGAAAGTAACTCTGGCCATACCGGTTTAATTCAGAAGACGTTCGCTCACGTACAAAGTTTAATCACAAAGTGATGATTGTGTACAATGATCAAAAGAAAATCCACCGATTTTACTGATTGGCTCGAATGCTGAATACGACGATTATAGTTGAGCAAAACTTTATGGTAAAAATATTTATGTGTGTACGGTTCATACAGCAATGTTTTTAATACAGATTTCTTGACTGATAGAGACTCACTTGCTTTGTGCATGCGCGGTAGTTGTGTGCGACGCAATCTATTGCCGTTTTAGTATGCTATAAAGCCTTCTCTTGGATATGGTAAACAGCCCCAATCATGATTTCTGACCGCATAACGATCCCACAGTCTTCTTTCTCTCACTAGCTGTATAATTTATCTTGCGGCACTAAAGGTGCAACAAGACTCCGGGCAAACTTTTTCGGTGGGGTTGCTCACGTCTATATTTGCTATGCTACTTGCGAGTAGGTCAGTCTTTAAATATTTCACAATAGTCGGGAGGTAGCTCTCACAATCTACTCATTCTTTGCGTATTTGTTGAACGCTAATGTTGCGTATCAGGACCATTTTCACAATATTAATACAAATAAACTATGTGAGATTCCCGTGCCTAATGTTCAGTAACGGTGCACGTGCATTTTCAATTTTCAGCTCAAGATAACCTTGAACCTAATCGACTGGGCCAAACAGCTGCAAGCTGCGGTGACGGATTCCTCGGATAACAAAGCTTTGGCTTCCGTCAGCTCTGATTCTGGAAAAATTCAAGACCCTGGTGCGGCCTTTCACTTTGGATTTTTTAATCGTATCGCTTTCCTTTATTAATGGCATCGTTAACCGTTTAACCAGAAATTTTATTTGGTCATTTTGAGTTACTAAATCCTAATGGTTTTCCCCTTGGCGTTATTGCTAGCTCATGTGTGCCAGCTGTAGAACGTTGTGGTTTTAATATCTCTTTTCTACACTTTGGTTAGAACAGTGCTATGTGGCGCTCACATCCCCGTCATTAGATGGAGTTATTAAGATTAGTTTTTTTAAGACTTGAAGCAGTGGTGAGGTGGTCAACTAAGTTTAGCTTGAATGTACGTGTTCAATAGCGCTCTTACAAAGAAGCAAGATGCGCTCAAAATTGATCAATTGATCTATTCAGCAATTGTTTACATTCTAAGGTAAGGAATTTGTTTGCTATGTGGTAGGAAACTGCCATTTGGGTTTTGAATGTTGTTGATTATTTTATTTATTCCATTTGCTTCTGCAGCGTCGCCAACGGAAAATTGTCGTATTTCGTGAACGTTACAAGCTGTTTGAGCAACACTTATGTCTTTCAATCGTGATACTGTTTTCTTGTTCCATACTCTTGTGACTATTGTTGTACGCGTTAAAATATTCTACTTCTTATCTATTTTCAGCTTGTGTAATTTCAATTAATTTGTTTTCACTATAACCTCCTTTGATTTTCGGTCCTTGCTACTATTTTTGACGTGCTTTCACATAACAAACCGCATGTTACTAAGCGTTAGTGAGAAAAACCGTGTAGTGCACTTTCGAAGAGTGCCACTTACAAACTCTCTGTAATCAGCATTCGACGCAATTAAGAGCAGGAAACGCCGAAAGGACCAAAGACAATCGTCACAGGCCCACAAGAATATGTGTTGCTGATGAATTGTGAGGGCCTGTCTACAAACAGGAATAAATGACGGTCAATTGGTAATAACAAGCGGGGCAGCTACACAAACCATGTGGTTGTGATTAAGTGTTTGGTGTTCGTGTGCTTCTTTGTTGTGAGTGTAATGATCGTTTGACCGATTGTTGGTGGTTGACCGCTAGTCTTCCCCTTGTGGGCCAACGAGCTACTCATTTTGACCTCGCTATACTTCAAATCTACAATAAATGCCTGCCCTTAACCTGTAATGTGGTTCAACCCAATTACTAATCTATTCGGTATCTGTTAACTTTCCACTAGCAATAAATGAAATATTTCAGACAAAATGTTCTAGTCGAAAGTAAGCGGAGCACAAATGTTATTATCCGAGATTTTCGTCGCGTTAGATTACGACTACAAGCATCTTTCGTCACAAAATTTCAGATTGAATTCTGCTGTTTTAGTTTTTACGTGGTTTCTCGCTATTCCCATTCTCGACCACTTTCAAAATGGCAATCATGAGGAGCTGCTTTGTGTACGTGTAATCATATCATTAAGTATCCGCTAGTATTGTGTCTTTTGATAATATACTTTGATTCATGTGACAGCCTATTTACTACACGGTTGCCAAATCGTAGCGCATCTATCTACTTACTCATTTCTGGGACCGTGGTTGACAGGTTGAAGCTAAGCTACTTCCGGGTGGACGTGTTATGTACCTGGATTATGATAATGACATTGCCTTATTGGGAGAGAACACTACATTTATCCAACGGGCCTTGGATATGATGGTAATAAAGGCATCTAAGTTTGGGCTATTCTTTGGGTCATCTAGTATAAAGTGCTCCTTCAGGACTGACCAGGAGAAATGCCAAATTTACCTATAAATGATCTTGTTCTCGGTCGTTGTTGAGCAGTTAATCTAAGTAGGAAGTTTGGTGGTTGCTATGGCTGGGATAAGGAAGGAAATCACGTCCAGAATGGCTAAGGCCAGACTGGCATTTACCAGACTTAAGTGCCTCTGAAAAAATGTGATTTAAGCTCGAGTTTAAAAGCAAGGATCTATTCCACTTCGGTGAGGACAGTATTGCTTTACGGGAATGAATGTTGGATAGATCGCGAATAAGACGTTTGGAGACTGGATGTCTTCGACCAACGTTTGCAAAGGATTACTCACGTTCGGTGGCAACACCACATTAGTACCTCTGGAAGCAACCGTACCAGCCTTCAGACAGCCATTAACCGTCGTCGCCTCCGCCCTTTGGGCACGTCCTGTGCACAATCCGAACGCTTACCACACCGAGCGCTCTAAGCGTCAGGTGGTATAGACTGGAATAAAGTGGCTGGTGGTTAGCCACTAACATGGAAGAGTGACTTGAAAAGGCTTACTTCTGGTCTAGCCAAGGTTGGACTGGCGCGCTCGTCTGGATGGAGTGCACGAAAAGGAGAGTGTTTGTCTCGATACATTTTCAACGATCGCAATGAATCGACATCAATGGAAAGAGTGCATCATCTCTTTAACCCCCTGACATTATTTTTGCTCGATCATAAACCATGATGAAGAAATAAACATGAAATTAAAAATGACGTGTGCAAATGGTCAAAAAATATTTACGGTTAATTTTTTCATTGTTCCCGCATTGAGGGAGAAAACGATCGCATGCGCAATCCACTGACAACATGGCATCTCATACTAGCAAAATAAACAACAAATTCAACCTAAGCGGCCTTCAAAGTGTCCAAACCATTAAATACCAAACTCCCAATCCCTTTGTAGCATAACTAACTAGCGCGACCCCAGTAGAACTTTAAACGAGTTGTTCAGCCTCCGCAATATTTTATTTCAAGAAATACTTCACGGAAACCTGGCTCGAGAATGAAGAAGAAATGTTGCAATAAATCTGTTGGACAGATCAACTATCTGCAAAATCAAGTGAAAGGGTTGCCGGGAAATTTACATCGGGCAAACGACTAGAGAAATTTGCGCTAAGATGAACAAATCTGAAAAAATCCTGTAATTCCTATGAGTATCAATAACTGATTCGGGATTCTGCCCTAACTGAACATGTTCTAGACACAGGTCCCATGGGGAATCTTAATAACGTGGGAGTGATAATGTGGAAGTGCATTAGCGATGTGTGCTAATCACAAGCTTTCGAATGATATGAAGAACTCCAACCTCCGACAAAACACAAAAGCATTTGGCACAGAAAAGATTAACGACGACAATTGCCAACACAAGAGCATAAGGCACCGCAAAGTTCGATAATGACAATTGCCAACTCGTAATAATTCGGATTGATTGCATTCAAACGGTTCGAGCGACTACATCTTTTGAAGTGTGGACAACATCAGCCGCAACCAAACGATATTCAATTCGTCAATGTTGGTAGGAAATCGCACGACAAATCAGATCGAAGTGACAACCGCGACAGACATGTTTCAGGATCAGTGTTGTGATTGTTTGTTTTGCTTATATAAGATAGACGTGCTTTGATATTCGTCTTGTGTGTAATAAAAGACTTTGACCAATCGGCTGCTCTTTTACTGTGGGATTTGTGAGTGAACGCGATTAGCGTTGGACAAGTTGACCTCAGGGATGAATCGTGTGCAATGTTCAAGTGGCGAGTTATTGTTAGACCTATGAAACGAAATGTGATAATTGGTCAGATGTGCGCCATCTGCTATATATGCCCTGAAATGAGCTGATGCAATCATTTCCGCCTTCGCTCCTACTCACCCGCTACAATAACCTTATATGGAAAGACTTCACGCTGAGGTGGTTGAAATAATGGCTGATGCGAATGCGGTCAATCAAATGGCATTCGGTTGTGTAGTGGATTAGAATTAACGTGCATGATGTGTATTGATCAGCAGACGTAGATAACACCTGCAAATAAACTAAACTGTTAAGAGATAAACAGCATGTAAGGGGGTATATTAGTTTTCCATAGCCTCGCTTGTCTGTCTAAGGTAACTTAAGATTTTTCAGGTAAATGCAGCATAAACCTGAACCCTTTTCGTATTGCAGTAACTAGTGGGGTGCCGCAGGGATCAGTGCTTGGACCAATTCTTTTCCTGATCTATGTCAACGACTTACCTAAACTTGTTCGCAGCAAAATCTTGTTATTTGCGGATGACATCAAGCTGTGGACACAAGTACACACAACTGAAGATTGCAGACAGCTTCAGCTGGAACTTGATGCCTTACAGAACTGGTCAGTTAGAAATGAACTACCTTTTAATTTCAGCAAATGCAAGGTATTGACTGTTGGAAGACATTTCGAGTTCTCTTACACCCTTGGTTCCCATATTCTTGAAAGCACTGACAAGGAGAAGGACTTGGGTGTGTGGGTGAGCAGCACGTTGAAAACGTCGCATAACGCCACAGCTGTCTATGAAAAGACGTCGCGAGTACTGCTTCTTCTTAAACGCGTGTTCGGGAGTTTCACGAAGCAAACTGTTCATCGAATAATTAATACGTACTTGAGGCCAACCATGGAGTATGCGGTTCAGGCTTGGTCACCCTGGCTACAGAAGGACATCAGCCTCTTGCAGAGAATATATATCATCGGACCACCAAGCTCGTACGTGGTTTAAAACATAAACAATACGAAGATCGGATTACAAGCCTCAATCTCTTCGACTCTCGCTACCGCCGTCTTAGAGGCGACTTGATTCTTATGTTCAATATACTGCATACCCACAACCATCCCCTGAATCAACTATTCACACGACTACCAACACGAACAAGCCAGAGTCATAACTATACTGTACTTATTCCCGACTCGAGGCTGAACTGTCGAAGGTATTTTTATTCTGTACGTGTATGTTTTACTTGGAACTCTCTACCCCGTAACGTTGCACATTCACCCAACTTGGATATATTCAAATCGAACTTGGACAACTTCATGTCGACCAATCCAAACATTGAAACAATATATTCTGCATCATAAAGCTTTGAACCCGTGCATCGAAATAAACTATACATATTTACCCTATCAAACTGGTTGAAAACAATTTCTGCTCTATGTATTTTTACGTGAATCCTGAACTGATCAGTAGGCAAACAAACCCTGTTGTACTACCTATGTTATTTGTAATTCGCATATTATTCTGTGGTTTTTGTAAAGCTATTTGCTTTTTAGACCATTGAATTGAATTGAATTGAGTTGAAACTTATGGTCCGAGGAAGGTTTTGTGTCTGAATTGAAACGTTGTCAAAAATCTGCTCTAAACGATTCATCACAAACTTTTTAACCGATCGATCTCAAAATATATTCAACTACTTGTATGGAGAATAATTCATAGTGAATGCTCCATGCGGAAAATGTGAATTTCAGCAGTCAGAGGACACATGAAACATGCTTATCTTCAACGAAATTTCATTAGATCATTATTAATATCACTTAAGTTCCACCACTTCGATTCATCCAATTAAAACCCAGTTCAAGTTTTATCGATTGTATATTGCCGATTTATCATCTGCTTAAATCAGGGTTTTCCAACCGGGGATGTTTGCACCCCTTTGGGGGTGCGATATGCTATTTCACTTTTTGTCTCGAATTAAGCGTCCTCAATATCGGGTGATTCATTGTCAATTTATCAGCGTAATCTGTGTTCTTGTAGCAATCATTTCTCTTGTCTCTCGAATAAACAGTTCTAACGGTAAGATATTTTACTTATATAGTTACCATTGTTCTAATTAACTTTCGCTATATTTTTCAGATTAAAATTTTCAAATAAATGATTAACCCTTACTCATGTCAAAGAAAATGAAATAGAATGATAATCGTCTTCAGCGTGGTTTTATTTGCAGCGAAATAACTGAAGTTCCGCAAAAAAACCAATTCCTATATTGTAATGTTGTTCAAGATTCAAGAATTTATGGTCACAAAAACCACATAGCTTCACAATTACCATATCACCCAATTTTGAAGCCTTTGAAGAACAATTCAACATCTGGCATGGTAGAACATCTTTTGTATGCCAGGATGCTGATTCATTGAATGTAAAATGGATCCGATTTGATTCACAAGGAATCATTCAAAAATTGGTTTTTATTTGCCGTTGGCTTCATACCGCATGGCATTAAAGTAGACTAATCCTAGAAACCCATAAAATTGCAAATGAGGTGATAAAGCCATTTGTATCTGAAATGGCAAAAATCATCAAGCGGTGTGAGAGCATATTCAAATATTAAAAAGATTAGGAACCACTGGTCTAAATGAACATGCTTTCAAGTTGGCGTTTTTATATATGAATCACCGCACAGATTAATCGTTTTTGCTCACTTAACTTGACAAACCTAGCGTTAATTTGATTCTGTCAAGGATATAACTATTAGCCTTTTTTAAATCTCAGTCGATCGTCTAATCGCTTTTCTATTATCAGTAGATGCCATATGCTGCGTGGTTATTCAAAGTTATTCAAAGTTTTAATGGTCCAAAAAGTAAATACTTTACAGTAACCACAGATTAAAAATATAGGGAATTCATAACTTTGCTCGGTATTAGTTTGGACGTTTGCTACAAATTTGTCCCATTTGTGTTAATTAGCTGCAGCTCAAATCTTTTAAACAAAACTTGGCTTTGGTTATCTATAGGAAAATAATTTGTGAACCGTATTTTGCACGATTTTTTCACTCGAATCAGTTTATCCACTCAATATTAACAAAACTGTGTTTCTTAATGTGATGTTACAACATTTTACGTACATTTTATTTCATCACTGAGAAGTTCGCATCATGTAAAACGTTTTCATAGCGGCGATGCATATTCTCACTCCATTGTTGCTCTCGGCCACGTACGAAGTTTTTGGAATCTTCGACCGTTTGTGCCAGAGGGCAGTTTCGTGTTTCTGGCAAACAAAATTGCACCAAAATCGCACTAGTGAAGCATAGGATTCCATGAATAATGGCTGGTATGTAGATATATATTTTCGACAAACTGTTCACAAACGGTGCAATGGATGAGAGTATACTCGCTACCATTACGACGGTAAAGAAACCTGCAGATCGTATTGTGGTGGGATAGAGTTCCGGTACATGAATATCCAGAACACAATAGGCTGTGGTCAGAAATAATTTGATACACAGCGCACAGGTTGTTTTGAATATCGGGAGTGGTGTTTCGAAAGATTTAGCTCCAATGATCGCAGCAGTTGTGAGCAGTAGCAATATCGTACCCGAAAGACGCCTGCCCAAATTTGCAGACATAGCCCAACCAATGAAACTGGACGGCAACTCAGACAAGCCCATGAGGAATACGTTTAGAAACATGTTGTCCGATGCGAAGATCCCATCGATAATTATTCCAAAGTATACGGTGACAACTGCAGTGTGTACGTAACAGCAAACCAAGGTACGAATACGAAGTGTACGGTCTCGTAGCATATCCAAAACGCTATCTGTTTTGCTAAAACTTTTATTGTGTTCTTTTTCGGATTCAGTGTCAACTTGTCCCATTTTCACTGCAGCATTTTTCAAGAAACAGTCAACATGTTCAAAATAATCCGCAGGCAACTTCGCTTTGTTCCACCTTGCTATCCGTTGTAGAATCAACGCAGCCTCTGCGTGTCTCCCATGAACACAAAGCCACCTTGGCGATTCACACACTATAAATGGATAAGTTAAGTAGAATAGGAGAAAAAGACATGACCATAGACGTAATAAAATCCAATCTTTTACCAAGTACGCAATTCCAGCGGTTGTCATGTAGCCAAACGACCAAGCTATCCAATACGCGTTTCCAAATGCAGCTCTTTTATTCATTGGGACCAGTTCCGATAAGATGGTGATGCCCAAGTAGGTTAGGGCCACGGACATACCCCGACAACCCCGAAGAAATACTAGCAACGGCAACGACTTCACGAACGGCGTCGCAACACTTATCACAATACCCCAAATTGTAAAGAATATAAATGGTATTCTTCTACCGAACCTGTCACTAGAGAAGGCCAGTATGTAGCCAACAGCATTGAACAATAGATAAATTGAATCCATTATCGGCACCCAATATGCATTTCCGCAAACCAAATTGAACTGAGTCACTACTGTGTTGATCATCTCGGTATGGTCGAATTTCCATTTGACACAATCGAACGGGAATGTATTATTATCGCTGGAATTGGTCACCAGTCCCCAACATTGTGGCACATTAGATGATTGATACTGTCTGAGATGTGAGATACCATTTTCGCGTCTGCTGTTCGCAATGTCAAATTCGTCTCTTGTGATCCACGTCACACTTGCGTTTGATGATAAAATTTCATTTGCACACTGGAACGCTGGCACATAGTTCATGAATATCATGGTCTGGATTTCAAGGGCAGTCACAAAACCAGTCATTGAACACAAGATCAGAAGTATTATGTGAAATGCTCCGTTTCCGTAAACGTCGACAAGCACAGTTTCGAAGTCCATATGCTTCGTACCATCCATCTCTCATGTGGATGTGACTGCAGTGGTTTACAGTTCGTGTTTAGCGAAACAACGGTCTGCGGATCATTGATTGGACAATTTGTGTTGACGCTGATCGAAATGTAGATCAACTTTTTTATTCGGACTAATTGAATGATCCACATAACATTTACGGAATTTGCTCATTGGTAAAGCGATCGTCCCCGTAGCAAGCAACATGTTTAAGACCTTTTTTGTCCAAGTTGCAATATACTATTTTCAAGTCTCAGAAACGTTAATCCTTGAAAATCAAAATTTCCAGTTTCTACCCAACGTTACATACGCGTGCAACATTGCTTCCAATACAGAATAACGCAACAACTCGGATACCATCAGTAAGATTTCGCTATTTGGTATTTACTGACAGTTATTTCAACACTGTCGGATCAAATCTCACAGAACAGTCCCGCTTTATGTGAAAGTGTACGCCTTTTACTGTCCGTTGGATGGCACGGCATCGCATCCACTCGTTCTTGCACTCCATCGAGAGACACCGATCGATAAACGACCGCTTCGCCCAGTGTATCGACTTGCTCTCTCAAAATTGTAACGATGACCGACAACGTGACCTTAAACGGACCTGACGACGAGGCTTGTAAAAAGTGCAAACTTTGTCAAAAGCTGGCAAGTCCCATATCGGGTCAAGTTAAATTTTACTTGTGTTTAATTGCTATTCATGCGAACTGTGACAAGTATTTATCACCCGAATCTGTGACTCTAATTAATAATGAAAAATTATAAGTCATCTGCTATATATGTAACCCATGCAGATTAAAAGTAACCAGTGATTTATCAAGAGCCGAAAACTCTAATTCAATTATGGTTCGCTGTAGAGGCGAACCTTAAACGGCTTGAAAACACGTTACAGTCTTTCCAAACATTTGTGTGTCAGAAAGCGCTGGAGCCAGTTCAAAACGCAGTCCTTAACCACATTAACCGCAAGTCTTACAAGGAAGCGCTAACTACTACGGAAACACTGATTTCTCCAGAAATCGACCAAAGTCCCTTCCAACTGCTTGGTAAGACCAATGAGTCTGTTTATCAGACCAGTAGTCAAGTGAATGGAAGTGCTGAATTATTGAAGATGTGCATAAGCTTAGACGAAAGAGTTTTAACACCTAAATTCCCAAAAAGTACAAACATTGAAGAAAACGCCATCGCCTAAGCAAGCGAAGCAAATGACAGGAAACAAATGGGACCTTTGCCGAAGCTTAGGCAACACTGCCTCTCCTTCGCGACACTACCGATTATTTAGACCCCGAACTCACTTGTGCGAGTCACACCCAGGTTAGTGCTGTGTGCTCTGTCCGTCCTCCGCGCCTCATCCCTCTCAGTTGTAAAACAAATCGGCTGTGCGAATATTTCCGGACGCTCCGTGGGAAGAACGGCAAATTCATCGTACAATCCGCAACTAGCAAAAGAGGCTATAAATCGCTGTGCTGTTATAGTTCCTGGTGTACCCATTTTGAAAGAAGTAGAATCCAGCAAACGTCCCGCAACACGATTGCAGTGAATGGAGTTTTACAAGAGATCCTAGGTTTAAAGGCATAATAACTACTCATGTATGCGCCTTATAGACACAGTGGCTGTCAACCTTCATATCTGCACAGTTTATCACCTTCATTTTGTAACCAGGTTGAGTAGCTTTGAGTTTAAATTTTTCGCTAGCTATTCAAACACTGCACACACCCGTTTAATTCGGAATGTTAAATTTGTATTGTATCTCCCATTGCTGTGTTAAGGTAGCAGATTCTGTCAACGGCGATCTGTCTTGTTACTTTCAGAATAAATGGTTACGCCTGAGCGTGTGTATAGGTTTACGACCTTACGTATCTTCGAATTGATCTTCAGTACAATGCTTGCGATGGTTTCAGTCAGAAGTTTGCAATTTTTTGTTCGTAGGTATGTGAAAGAATGTCTTTGTCTTATTCGAATCATAGATCTAACTTGTTTCCAATTTTCAAAGGCATGTCCCAATTTGTTGATGACATTTGTCATAATCAACTCGATGACAAGCAAACAATCTAATGGTAACAACAACCAAATATATTTCAACACTATGAGTATTATAAAACCGTCTGAGAAATATTATCTGGTAAGCCATGTCTTCTTATGTTGATCGAGTTCACAGAAGCTTTGTATTTCAGTAGATTCCATAGTGTGTCGCGAGCTACGCTACGAAAAGCCTATTGGAATTCAATAAATTTGAGAAGCAGTGGTGAGTTTAGTTTGGTCGACTGTTCCATGCTGAGACGTTACGCGAGCAGTCGATCGGTGCTATAAATCTTCCTTTATATCATGGTTTGTTACTTCTTCAATACCGATTCCAGCCTATCTGACAGTCAGTCTAACATTATGCGCGTCAATATCTTGCTGTTGATCGACGACATCTTGTTATTAAGGTACTTCGCAGCAGACGAGGTTATCATTTTCGGATAACTTAAATAAACATATCTTTTCATTCTGTTTAGAAGCTTCCACCTTTCATAATCGAGTGAATTATTGGATGGATTAGGTCCATACTGATTTAAAATCAGCATTCAAGGCTTTGCGGTGGAACCTGTCAGGTCCAGCTAATTTACTATTTCTCATTCGTGTTATGGCCGTGCGAAATGCGTTTTTCATGAATAAACTGCAGAGTTAATTTTTATCCCTAAGTGAATACGTCCAAGTGCTAATTTACGTGGCTATGATCAGTCGCTTGTGTTGTTTGAAAACACATTTCTGAACAAATTTGTGCAGGGGGCTCAATAATTAATTTAGAAACAAGCAATAGACTTCTCAAATTTCACATTTCAAAATCTTTTAGTTGTTTTGAATTGTAATGTTGCGTCTTTCTTTGAAATTTGCAGAACAGTAAAGTTTCATTACTGGTGTTATTTTTTTAGAGTTATCAACAAATTTTGAACCAAACGCCATTGATAATTTATCTGAGATGAATTGGTTTGCCAACATTGGATGGCCTCGATGTTGACGTCGCAATGACCGGAAATACATCAGGTGTCTGTCAAATTATTATTTAAAAAATTGTTATACATGGCTACTCGAAATTTAATCAGCATCAAGTGTTTATATGACTTGACAGGTTTTATGTACACCAGCGTATGAACAATCGGATTTTGGTAGATGATTTAATTTGACTTGCCATAAAGTTTCTATTCATTTTATTCAAATGCAATTCCAGTTGAATAATTCTGATTCTGTCATGTGTTTTAATATTCAGGTTATGCGGTATAGATACATATTGTAGAGATGATTGAAGGTTAACTTTTGGTCACCCAAGGCCAGTTTGTGTTCCCTGTTCTAACCTTGTTTGCACAGACTTCAAGAACACCACCATTAACCACCTCGCGCTTGACAAACACTTGTCGATTACGTCACGATTCCTCCGTGAGTTCATCCTGTCACAAACCAGCCACGTTCACCCACGAATCTCGGAACAGAAGAGAATGTTCATTGGCCATGGGAAACCAGTAAACGCGCGCCTATCTTTTATAAGCAAATTCCCTAACCACAACACAAACCTCCACCGTATTGTGCGGGTTTTCGCCTTGACCTGATTTGTCAATCGATTTCGTGCCGAGCGGTTCAATTCAAGCACTCACCACTTTGGGTTTCTTTGTCCTACCTTAACGAATCGCTTATCGCTTGATAGCGACTGCCGTTGCGCAACTCTTCATTTTTCCGAGAATGTTGTCACTTTAACCGTTTTCATGCAATCTCAGCAAAACCCGAATTATTACGGATCCGCGTCGTCTGTCGTTCCTTCTCTCGTATTGTACCTGGCGGTGGTGATGGTGATGCTCTTTATGTTCTCCGAATGCTCATGATAAGCACACATCGCTAATGAACTCAATATTCCATAATATGAGGTGTAAAGTTCTTGCGTACAGAAAAATTCTTCGATCCTTCAATCTAACCGAATGCGGATGTTGGATGCTTTGGCATCGGATTTAGTGCTTTAAAACGAAATAATTTTACCCATGAGTTAGAACAATTTTCAACATGATTCATTCATACCTAGTTATTACTGTCTTCAGTTATTCATATTGTGGAAATAAATTTACGTGAATTAAATTCGTGGGTTCTTTCGTAATGGATACCGGATTGTATAGAATTAAGTTTCAAATAGGGTTAAAGTTTTTGGACACGTAAAAGATCTAAATGATTTTGAAAGATTTAATTTCTGAATCGGAGCAAGAACAAAATTGAAGGCCAAATATTCAATATTTATTTATTAAAAAGCAATTGAGTAATGTGTCTGCGTAAATTTTGTCAGTTCGTGCTGGGGTTGCAAAGGGATTAGTTCGTACTTAATCGTCAAATTTCGATTTAAATAATGCTTAGCTTGTGGAGTTAACCACACCTGCCCGTAGCAAAATTTCAACTAAAACAGCTTTGCTGAATGATAATACCTGCAGCAATTACGTTTGGAGTCTGAGTTACCCACCATCTAACAGTAACCTGTTATCTTGCTGGCTGTTCGGAATCGTTGTAACTATTCCATAGGCCGAGAACGAATATCACAAATTTTGTTTGTTATAACAACAGCGTCTTACATTCTCTCCTTTGTAAGGGTACTGAGACCCAATCGTCGACGTTGCTCGGTGTAAATCAGATTATCAAACTTTAACGTGAGTAGCCACTCGATGATATAGATGATCTGAAAGTAATATATCCTCATGTAATCATAGTGTCTAGTCTCTAGTAGCGTAGTCAACAAACGGGCGTGTATTAGCATACGGCTTTTGAGAAAGTAAACCCAGTCAATCAGATTTATAAAAACTACAACCACATTTTGTACCTCAACATTCAAGTTAGAGGACCTTCGAACTGTTATGAATTCATTTTATACCACACTAAACATAAATCACTCCCAAATGTAATTTATTGTCGATGAAAATGGATAGCAGATCTTAATCAAATGTTCAAATATTTTTCAGCTTTTTTCACGAACGGATAATATCTCCTTAAGGATTCAACATATGCTAGTGAGATAAGAATACAGCTGGAAAAGTTAAATTACCAAAAGTCTTTGTGATGAAACAAAAAAAGCTTCCATGCAATGAAATGAAATTACTCAAACTTCTGAAATATTTTGCTTATAATAGACACAATTTATTAACCACCGTATTCTCTTCAAAAATCGGATCGAAAATAAACATTTTAATCAACCGCAGTATCACAAAATCTGAAATGTATTCATATCCATATACAAATAGAATACTTATTATCATTCCTTCATCAATTTGGGTGGAAAATTACGAATGCCTGTTTTATACTAAACAACAAATTTACCTGAAGTGTGGGAAAATATTCCCCGATACACTGACCAATCAAATCACTTTATTTCCGTTCCCCTAATCCCGCCGCTTCCACCCCCACGAAGAAGTAATTTTTGATTGGCTAATGCAACATGGTGATTCGAATGCTTCAGTCAATTGACCCATCCTTACGAAGCCATAATTTAAGCTTGCACGATGGCATTGAACGCGATGATTTTATCCCATTGGATTCAGAAATTTGAATCAATTTTCTGCCAAACATACTGTATACCGATCGATAATAGATCGAATTTATGTGATAGTAATATTCAGTGCAATGAAGCCATATCTAAGCTATGCGGTTTTCGCCAAGAAGATCAGAGACTCGCCTGCAATGCGCGAAATCCAGTCTTTGTTTGCCGGGATCAAAAAGCCTTGAAATCCAGGCCACACGGCTTTTTTGTAGAGGATATTCTAAATCCCGATTTTGGATATCACTCACCAATACGTAGTTCTTTGAATGAAGAAGACATATCGGTAGAACACACAAGTGATTCTAATTCTTCTTTGGAAATCATCGAACGCTGGATTTCCAACGAGAATGACAAGAATACCCGTAAAAGAGAAAACAAAACGGCAAATACGGATTGTCGTGCTGCGAAGAAAAAAGAAACAGCGTTATCCTTGAGCAAAATGCCGCTGCCCGCTTGGGTATTTTGTACGCGATATTCAGATCGTCCATCTTCAGGTGAGCCAATTCAAGATGGTCCTGTTTTTAAGAGAGTTAAATTCTTGCAGCGTTATGCATCACTATTTGCTTGTTTCAATTCAATTTTGTCACAAGTAATATTCAAGCAGACGAAATAACACATCGTTCAGTATTGACTTTATTGGAGTTTTGCTTCCGAAATGTTCAGCCCTAGTTTAAGTAGTCGGTTTTCTGTTGAAAATCCGCTGTATTATAAGTGGAATAATCTTATTATAATGAATAATTATATTTATGTGCAAACGCATATTGGATGCATATTGCTGTAGCGTTGCCAAAGTATAATTGATAATATAGGGTTTGAATTCGAATAGCATTTTCTGTCAGCACTATGAAATTATGGAGCTGTGTTTGACTACTTACGTGGTAATGACTGATAACGTTGATTCCTTTAAATAAACATTAGATGCGTACATAAACGAGTATGTTTTTGCGTTAGACAAAAATCTTTAATAATATTTTATATTATTTTTCACCATTCGACCCGATGTTTATATTTTGTGGGTCTTGTAGAGCATAGCGTTTTACCCGCATATAATCTATGAATAAATCTATGAATCCATGATGTAGTACTTCATTCATTGTTAAACAAAATGTTTAAGATCAAAGTGTACGATGAAAAATCCAATACTTTTCTAAGAAATATTGCGATTTTTAGCTTCTTCGTTGTCTTTGTCTTTTTCCTCTTCTGATTGTTCATTCTATATGGAACACAAATCTACCTTCTAAACGTACGTCTGTGAACTTGTCTATCCCAAATCAACATTGTTATTTCTATCACCTAGAATCGTCCAAACTGTTCCTCTAAACTAAAAATTGTTCTTATTAATCTAATTCAATTTAGCATCTTTTGAGGTTCTCATTTGAACAATGAATCTCCACTTCTCTAGAATGATTGGAGGAATATCTGGTATTGAATAGTTTCATCATTCGGAATGCTCGGAATTGAAAAATAACTTGCCAGCGTTTTCTTCTCACTTTACGTTTAAGTATTGAATTGAAAGTTTGTTTGTGTACTTATTTGTCACTTGGATTGTAGCATTTTTAGCTGAATCAACTACACTTATCAGTGAGCTCACCACAAGTTAATGGAGCTTCGATGATCCTTCAATGTATTCGCTTCACAGTCTAGTGGAATTGTACCTTTCAGAAACACTAATTTGTATCCGGCTTGCAGCTTGACGGGCTTTGCAGGCTTACGGCTATTATTGGGTTTTAAGATTCGATCCTAAATATGTAATTGTTACTTCATCGACAATCCTTCTTGTGCATCAGCAAACATACATAGAATGCATCAGTGAAATGAGGGATGATAGTCCAAGATGCAGTTGACAACAATGGGTTTGCCGTCTTCCATTTGCACGATATGCATTGTTTTGCCAAACAGCAAGAGGTTATGATCAGTGGTCTGAGTATCCGGACGTCAGTATTACTAATTCTTGCAACCAGAGACGTAATTATGAACTTTGAGTGAATATATTGATTCAATGTAGCAGGATTCAATGGACTGCTTGGTTCATTATCCGAACGTGAATGCTTAAAGCTTACACATGGACTCTTGCCCTTCGCATATTCGCTACACATAGAAGGCCCTTACTTTGCAAAACAACGTTATTAGTGTAACAACTCTGGTGAGCTGTTTACAAAACACTTCATTTTTATGATTTGTCTTCACAGGTTTACACTCAGTGGTATCTGATTTCCCTCTTAACATCAAACTGCAATGTAAATATTCATCAACTCTGTGATATTCTTCATAACGTTTCTGTAATCAAAAGTTTCAGAACAGTTAGACAAATGATTTTAATAGCCCGTGCGATACCAACCATCGCCTTCTCATCCGGCTGTCTTGTTTCACTCACATGCATGTTGTATTCATTACCACCGTTCTGGTGCTAGTTTCGTTCAACAGACGGATACAACCCAAGGTCTTTCTCGGTTATGCAACAATAAATCAACCGCGTAGAAGTTGTAACCCTGAAACCTTAATTGAATTAGTTCAGCGTTCTAACGAACAAACGTAAAAGATTTTTATTTGTATCCCAACTGAAACACTTGTTTTTACATTGAAAGTTTACACATATAATCTAAATGAAGTCTCCGAAAATCATTGTAAATCAAACATTCACTTAAATGTCCTGCCGATTTACTTAGAAACAATCGTGCCAACAATTAACTAAAAAGCTAATCGAACATAAATGCTAATTTGCATGCATTCCCATCACACATACACACCACGACCGATTTCGTGCCGTTTGTATTCATCAGGTAAGGACAGCAGGATCAGGATCCGCATGCGCTTGAAAAGGTGGAAGAATGGTAGACAAGCTTCGCTTGTATGCCACCGTTGTAGAAGGCTGGTATCACCAACCTGTTCAATCACATGTGTCCAAACACCCACATACGGTTTAGTGCTGTTTGCACTCATCCGGTATGGACAGTAAGATGAGGATCCGCATGCGTTTTAAACAGTGGAAGAATTGAAAAAAGTTGCGCTTATATGCTAGTGTTGAATAAGAAATTGAACATAATTGTGCAAATACATTCATCAACGTTAAAACTGGTTCATAGCACTCAATTCAGTTGATTATAATTTATATGAAATCAAGCGGAATTTTTGTTTTCTATTCATTCAATGCTATCATCTTACACGGAATATTCGTCAGTGTGTTAATGCAGTCAATGATTGAAACACCGTTTCGGTTAATCTGTGCACATTGACGGTGAAAGTCCTTATACGTTTTTAAGATACATCCATCATATTCTGTTTCGCTGACCGTGATTTTATTTTGTTTTGACCTTATCATGATTCAAAGATTCAAGGATTTATGGGTAAACAAGTTAATACTTTACAACACCACAGGATTTCGGTATGAATGAAAATGTGAAAAAAAACATAATAGTATAGAAGGAATAGAGTATATGAAATGCATGGCTCACGAATGATATTCTTTTGGATATACAAGTCCAATTTCGCGTCAAATATCACCAGGCAAAGAGAGTCAACCCCTACTGAGGTAGGGAATTCCAAAGGAATATAGCACGTACGTCAAAAAATGGCGCCGGCAATCAATACAGGAACTTGGGACATAAAGGGATAAGGTATGTCCTTGTGTCAGCTTTTCGTCACAAACTTCAAACAAGTGCCTGAGTGGATGTCCTTTGGTTGACACAATTCTATAAGTCAGAATAATATCGCGTTGTATCCTACTTTGGCTAAAGTCACAATGACCCAGACGTCGCAATCTTTCGGGGTACGGAACATTGCGAAGACCCATCACTAACTTTGTTGCTCTGTGATAGATTCTATCACAGAGAGCAATATCTTTTCGCGCTGCTGAGTATTGTTCTGAATGTGACTAACAATATCCATTTTTATCGGTCACTAGCGAAGACTCAGACGTTGTGTTTCCGATACTAATAAATTGGGACACAAAATTGGTTATAATCGTGGAGCAGGTTATGCGAGGCTTTGGGCTGATGTTATAGATGCTTCATGATTCCGTTCGGTCAGTTGGTACCTGTTTGCGCAGATCCATATTAGATCAACATTTAAACCAACATTTAAGCATAATGTAGGACCGATGACCTAAAGTGTTTATGTGCACCATGGGGAGCAAAGCTTGAGTTCTATAACGAACCTAAACGATGATCAAATCAGGGAAGGATCTGCTACTTATAAGGAAGATAAGAAGCAGCGATGATTAAAAACTGTTGAACTTCGAAACCAACAGTGCATATGCTTTGCACAACCCAGATTTTCAATAACATCAAAACGTTCCGCATATTTGTATGTAATCGAATGTGAAACTTTTGAACAGATACAAAATTGTATAACTTCCATCACCCATCCTTCAGAAGGTATTGTGTTTCTCGTACCCATTAAATAAGGAGAGAATTGACTTTTTGAGGGGAAAACAATTAAACTGGAAGTGGCATTTGAATTCAAATCTGAACATGACAAATGTCGTTTTCAAATTTGTAGATTTACCAGTGACATTAGAACCCAATGTTTCAAATTTTCCAGAAATTTCCCAACTAAACGAGTGGAGTCCAATTGAGACCATTTTTTGTATATGTTTAAGGCTATAAACGTTCAAATTAGCCGATTCGGTTCTGTAGCTTGTAACATTTCAAATCACTTATGTATGATGAATCTTTTATTTGCCAGAGCATTGATAGGAATGTCGCAAGTGTTATCGTTTAACAACGAATTTCAGACGCTCATAATTACTGCATATGGACGAAAACACGAGCGGATCAGCACGACAAATAAGAGTCATTCGATCAATCACCTATAACACGCCCACTTGTGACTAAGAACCACATCTGCGGTTCATAGTTTGTATTAGTTATGTAATATTGCTGGATATTGATCCCGTAATCTGAGAAGAACTTGTTGTTGACAGCTCACTATGGAGACGCTGTATGAAGTATCACCTTCAAGCTGGAAGACAGTAGACGCTGCTTTCATCTATTGGGCAGAGATCACGTCAACAGACTGCAATCGCCATCGATAGACCGAAAAGAATTTAGCTCCTACATTAGAATGCATGTTCATGTTGGAAGTTGTAGCGTATGACATGAATACGCATTCGTTATTTAAATACGTGGTCGATATTGACCGACGTCTGGCAATAAGAAAATGGTCAATTTAGTAAAATCACATTTTAACATATATAACCGATATGCGTTATATTTTTTATATTTTTCATTATTTAGTATTACATTTACATCATTTATATTTAATAAATGTACTGTGATCTCGATCGGAAGAAACTCTAGATTTTAAATTTTACTGTCACGAACATCACGTATTCGCCATCTTAATGAAAAAATATTCCTTTCTTTCTCCACCCTAATTAGTTTCATTCTACACAAGATTGGTCACTATATACCTATTTGACAGATGACAATGCACTACAGGTATCGCACCCAGGTACTAACTGACAGAAAAACTACAGCGTCTAGTTAGAATTCAGTTTGAAATTTTCGGACACCAAACTGGCCTATCGAAAATGTCCAAGCGTCGTTGTTTTTCACAAAAAATTCGTTCCGTGGGAGAGAAACCGCTCCATCTTGATAATTACCCACAATCGAAAACATGTTGTCTCTGCGTATCGCGGTGTTACTGAGCGGAAATAAGACAAGACTGTTACGGTTTTTGCTTCTTTTGAAGTGTCGATTTTAATTTGGGTTAGCGGAAGTACACTGTCTAGGATGCTCGTCAATAAAGACCTCAGGATGAACGTAACTAAACGTGATTCCTTTTTGAGACGAACATCGGTGGGTCGTTATAACCGCATTTTACAAGACGAAAACCGATTTTTTATCAATCTGTCGTGTAAATCCAATGTGACATAGTTTCGACTTGACAGCAATATTCGGGCAGAACGTTGAAGAGATTATGGCGTTTGCAAACGTCGAATGATGTATATTAGACATTTCATTGCGCAAGCAATCATCTTCTGCCTCATCTTATACGACGAACTTTGCCCTATTTTTCTGATACAAGAACAACAGAAAGATAATTTTGTTAAAACCCAAAGTAGCAAACCCCAAACAACGCGTTAATACTCTATTTACGAAGTCACGAAGATGCAGTAAAACCTCCCGTTCTTATCTTTTTGTCACCAATATTTTTACATGCATGTTCCCATGAATCTAATGTTACCGATAAATTGATTCGAACTTTAGCTGCATGTTTTTACTTAAGGACTTGACTACATTCATATTCACGGCGAGTGTCAAGACCGACTATTCGTGGCATTCCACGAAATTCTTGACGTTCAGAACGCAGAAATGTTTATCGTAGTAAAAGCAATATGATCAAAAAAGCCACACGATGACGATTTATATGGAGTAAACACAACCTCCTAATAGTTCATGCGGACAGTAACAGCGCACGGTTTGCCAATTGATAATAAAGTATTTCCTTTTAATGAAAAGAATATTCAATATTTTATGGCGATTCTGAAGCTTCTGAAGCTTCTGGTCAGCTTGAATATTGAAATATGAGCAGAAGCTGTATTTTGTTCCAGTAGAAGAAGAAGAAGAAGAAAAATGGCCCTTATCAAGTACACGAATTTTCAGCGATACAATTATTTCCACCACACGTAATAAAATGTACATTTTTAAAAAAAGATATGTCAAATAAGGATGATCCCTCTTCAGTTATTATACTGTCAGTTTCTTCCTCAAATCGAGAATAACTTTTGTATGATCAATCAAATATCGAGCCAGGTAAGGAATAAAAGAATTTTTGAATTTCTCAGTACTCTAGCATACGGGACGATACGTTGACTACGCGTAGCTGGGAACGAGCTGCAAGCCATAAGGACCTCATGCAGTGGGTGTGCATTATCAGACGATATGACTCTGATCAATCTGTCACATTCACGAAAGTGGCGTTCGACGATCATATCACGAATTAACTCAGTAGAGGAAGAGCTCAATCTTGAAACTAATTTAATTAGCTTATTTATAGCTTGCGAAGTATGGATTTGAACCCACGTTGTTTCGCTAGAATTTATCAAGAGTTACGATTAGATTTTGCTCTAATAATTGTTCAGTACCAGTCCTTGAAAGACGAGCCTACAGTCTTTGAAAAAGTCAATTTCGGTGTCTCAAGCATCGACTCATCAATTATATATCCACCAGAGAAAAGTTTAAAAGGCATAACCTTTTTCATTTTCAGTCCTGGATGATAGGTACGTATTCGTTTCACCAGGAAATCGAGCAATGCTGAGCTCAAGTCGAAGGGCTAGTATTCATTCTTAAATTTGCGTTAATTGGAAAAGTTGACCGTTTTTTATATGTACCCGTTTTTGGTGAAATTAATGTAAATTTTGATAATAAGGGCCTGTCGAGCCGTATAAACATGATAAAAGATAATGAAATTTCAAGTTTACTGTGAAAAAGAATTTGAAAATCGATTAGTTAGAGTTTACGAAGACCCAAACGTTTTGTCCAAGCGTTTTGTCGAACAACAATAAGACTGATTAGGCTTGATACCGTGGATAAAGTTTAGGTTAATTTTTTGTCCACATATATTAAGCAAAATTGAACATCCTCCTTAATTGGATGGGTAACATTTCCGTTCGCGTTCTCCGCGCCTATCAACGATAGACCAATTTGCTTGTGTAGTTGTTCTGTCATGGTATCCCTGGTCTGATCCACAAGATAGACTTCAGGTTGACACAATGTTGGACACAATATATAATGAGATATGCTGCGTTCGGTTTTCGCCCATGGGGTGGGTGCTACGGTTTGTGGACTGCCTCGGAGTTCGTTTTCGTTGTTCAAGGTTTATGTTTAATTAGACATTAGGGTGATTATTCTAGCTATGTGGCCGTATGAAACGACACCAAACACGGTTTGAACACACAGCAGGTAGTCGACCAAATCGGTAGCAGCAACAACGAACACACGGACAGGCTAGCAATGGGATTGTGTGCTGACAGAAGATACATTACAACACAGATCTTATCGAGATGAAAAATATATGGGAGCAAAGCTAATTACCGTGCACTTGCCGGTCGTACGCATGATGATGATGCGAAATGTGGACAAAAGTAATTTGAAACGATTCTTGGTAAAAACGATATTTGCTAATTATCAAATGAAAGAATAATGTAATATTTAATATGTTCGATATTAATAATGAAATATTACAGTCAATGAACTTGACTTATTTCCGTTTTTGCCGCTGCAATTTAATCGTTTCTTTAATTAGTTCCAGATATATTTTTGTACGTGGTTGTTAGTGTAGAAGTACGTTTAATAAATTTATGCTTCTCAGAGAACATTTGTTTGAAATATGCATGTATGGGTCATTTAGTATTATAAAAAGATTTCGGTA